>JBAMJV010007004.1:0-120000 GCA_037951105.1 Echinarachnius parma | reverse complement strand
CTCTTTATTACCTTTCATGTTTATGTACTTGTTTCATGACTCGAATATGAGAAACAAATCAGAGCATATCACTTTTCTAAATTTCTGTCTTCATTCAGATGTGTATTTGAACATTATTTGTGTCTTCTTTGCAAAGGTTTTCGCAGCCAATTCTGATCAAGCCACAGTGGTTCGGAACACCCTCCCAGCCCCGGTAGTGTGCCGGTATGTTCGTGTTCTGCCCGTTACCTGGTATGGGCACATCAGCTTGAGAACGGAGCTGTACGGGACAAACCCTATTCTAGGTATAAACGGTATAATAACAAAACAGTTACTTATATCAACTTTAAAGGACCTACCAGAGAATGGCATGTAAACATATGATAATACTCAGCCTTTGATACTAGTAAGGCATTTGCAGTCCCAACTTTATCTCTTAATCTCTCTGCATAATCTTCATCAATATTGGTGTTTGTGTGCGATCGATATAGTTGGACTTGATTTTATTCCGTCCCTGATTTAAAGACGTCCTATTTGATTCGATACTACCCCTAATTAAATGTATTGACTTGTCCTTGAAAGCCGCTCCTCTTGGACTTGAATCCAATGCCATCCCTGATTCGAGTCTGAGTGCCTCTAGCGAGTGGGATGTGCATCACGGAGCCAGACGGGGGCGGTTGAATGCGGTTCGTGTCGGTGACGAGAGGGGAGCATGGAGCGCCGGTACCAATGACGCAAATCAATGGATTCAGGTTAGATAAAGAGCTGTTTTACTATTGAAATGTTGGAAACTCTTTGGACCAAAATAATATCAATGAGTACAGACACAGATTTATGCAAGGGGTAAATACATTCTTCTATTATTTTGCATCGTTACCTATAGGAATCAAAATCTACATCGTAGTGTGTCAATATCATATGTTGGGTTCTAGGACTACTACCCCCTGGTCAACAACCCCCGAAAGATTACCCCCCGGACAACTACCCCCCCTATGACAATTACCCCCCCGGACAACTACCACCCGGACAATTACCCCCCAAGACAATTACCCCCCAAGACAACTACCCCCCAAGACAATTACCCCCCAAGACAATTACCCTCCAAGACAATTACCCCCCCCCCCCCCCCAAGACAATTACCCCCCAAGACAACTACCCCCCAAGACAACTACCCCCCGGACAACTACCCCCCGGACAATTACCCCCCGGACAACTACCCCCCGGAAAACTACCCCCCGGGCAACTACCCCCGGACAATTACCTCCCGGGCAACTACCCCCTGCTGTTAACATCATACACAGTTGATATTTTGATGTACGTTAAACCGAAACGTATACATTTATGTAACAATGTACAGTACATGTATTATTATAATCATTTTGTTTAAATCTGCAATTACAGACAACATTTAGTGACTGTGTGAAATATTATCATTTGCTATTCATGAACGATATTGTATTGTTTCCGTTATTTGTATCATCTTACTTGTAACTAGTAGTAGCAGAGTTATGTATTAGTACTACTTGTATTTTTATTATTGCATTAAAGACCACAATAATATAATTATGAACATGAATTAAGTATGGCATGAACATGATTAATTTGTTTATATACAGGGTGGCCCCAAACACGGAACGGGATACTTGCCAGACTAAAGAAACATGACGACTAGATGCACGAGATAGGGCATCTTTTACAGAGAAAAATTGTACCAAGAGCATTATTTTGGTCGAGTAGTTTTTGTTATTAGGGTGTCTTAAGTGACACCATGTCAGGTTCCTTTTGTATCACTTTGTACAAAGTCGGTGCCTGTTAAATCGCACATCCTGCCCGTCATAGCATCACGCAACGATCAATACATGCGCCATTGTCAATGTGCATTCAGCTGGGTAACTACAGTTGACCAAGAGAAGGGGCATATATTTATAAATATTAACATTACTATTATTTGTTCTTATTGTTTGTATTAAAGGACAATGAAACCCAAGTAAAATGTTACTTTCATAGACTTAAAGAGATTAGGAGGAATAATCTCTGAAAGTTTGAGCACAATCGGTCAAGAAACTCCCCATACGTTTTGTACACAAAATTTCAATTTATTCAATTTTCTCAAATTATATGTTTACCCTTCGTTTGAGTTCAACATATGTTTTGTAGAATACATTTATACACAACATAGTGAGTTTGGGGAATGGAAAAGTGTGACTATGAAGAAAAATGTAAAAATAGGAAAATGTGTGTACAAAACATATGGGGAGTAGTCCACAAACTTATCAGAGTGTGTTGCCAATTTGAGTTCCCCATAGGAATAAATGGGCATCTTCAAAGAGCCATAGTTTTCTTGTTTATGGCCCGATTATGCTCTAACTTTCAGAGATTATTCCTCTTAATCTCTTCAAGTCTATGAAAACAACATTTTGCTTGGGTTTCATTGCCCTTTAATTATAATATTATAATTGAAACTACTTGTATTATAAAAAGTTGTTTAATATTAGTACACACAGCAAGAAGGAAATAACAATAATAACAGAACAAAAAGAAATAAAATTATTGTTCGTAAATATATATCAGTTTTGGTACGGGCGATTCATCATGATTTGCTATAAAATATCCAGGTCGATCTCGACTCTCCGTTTGAAGTCCATGCCGTGGCAACGCAAGGACGTCAGGATTGCTGTTCCCAATGGGTGACGAGCTACAAGGTCACCTACAGCTTGGACGGTGTGACCTTTGACACTGTTAGAGCTAATGGAGTAGATGTGGTGAGTTGTAAAATAACTAGGATTAATCAATGTTATGTTGAATCCTTCCCCTCCCCGACTGTTTAACATTGAATGGAGCAATTAGTGCAAACAACCCGGTATGATACACGGATTAGTATTTGGGAGATACTATTGAGAAAATTATTTCATAACATTTAAAATGTATATATACACTGATGTAATTAGTATATTGTGTTAGTTATGAATTAAACAATATTATACTTTATCGAAGCGTTAGTGTTACTTTGTTAGGATTTGGAAGGAATATTGATATATTATTGGTTGTTGATAACTGAATGAGCGATATGAACATACCGGCATTGCACTCTTCTCAAACGGAATAACATGTAGATACCTTGTAAGGTAAGCCTGAGTTCGTTTTTGTAAATGTATCGGTTGGTTTTAATTCCAAATGAGCGTTTATTTTAAAGGTAAAATACTCCAGAATCATTCCTCTCCAAGTGCTCACATACCTGTGAAAATTGATGTTTTATTCTAATTGTGGGAAGCTATGAAATCAATTCCATGAGAAACAATGGAATGAAATGTATTATTATCGAGTAATACTAATATTCAAAGTGGTAGTTCAGTTTTGGTGTAGAGGGCGCTGCACGAAATATTTGTGTTGGTGAAATAATGAAACTGAGTGTCAAATTAGGAAAAAACATCAAATTTTGATGACAGAAAACACTTTATTTGATCAAAATCGGTTCAGAAACGGCTGAACTATCAATAAAAATATCCGATCGGAATAGATTTATTCGATGATTCTTACAAAAATTTAAAAAATGCACTTTTTCAAAAATGTTCAAAAGAAGTTTTTAAATAGTTGTTAATGATCTCTCTATTTAATCATTATTTCAACAACACATCACATGCATAATTTTGTATGAAAAATGGTTGAAACCAATGTTTTTTTTAGAAAGCGCCCTCTTTAGTTTTAATGGGTCTTTTTGAAATAATAACGGGCTTTTTACTTAGTTGTTTGTAATTTTGTAAACCTTTCAAGCATGTGGAGTTATAACTATTAGTTTGTTATGTTATTATACAGGTTTTGGTTACTAAAATGTAGTCTTACCAAAATTGTAACTCTACTCTATTGATATACAACCGGTACACTTTATGATCAATGAGGTTTGTTAACTTTTTGAATGACTTGAATATTGGAAAAGAGGGCGCCTGGTTCATAATTTCTGTCTTTATTCAGTTTCGCATAAAGAACACATTATGTACATTAGTTGGTCCTCTGTACACAGGTCTTCGGAGCCAATTCTGATCAGGACACCATGGTTCGGAACACCCTCCCAGCCCCGGTAGTGTGCAGGTATGTGCGTCTTCTGCCCGTTACCTGGAATGGACACATCAGCTTGAGAATGGAGCTTTACGGGACAGGTCCTGTTGAAAGTCCAATCGGTAATTAACATATTTACTGTTATCAACTTCAACTGGCTTATCAGAGAATCGCTTGTGGACATTTGATTTTGATTCGCGTCTAATAATGTTTAGACATTTGAGTCCTGACCTCATTTGTAAATCTATAAATGCATAATTGTCTTAAATTGAATAATATTGGCGTTTGAGCGATCGACATGTTTGGACTTGATTCAAATTCCACTCCTGATTAATATATTGAGATGTCTCCTTCTATTTGAGTTCAAAACTATCCTTATTTAAATATATCTCTTTTGAAAGATCCTCCTCTTGGACTTGAGTCTAACACCATCCCTGATTCGAGTCTGAGTGCCTCAAGCGAGTGGGATGTGCATCACGGATCCAGACGGGGGCGGTTGAATGCGGTTCGTGTCGGTGACGAGAGGGGAGCATGGAGCGCCGGTACCAATGACGCAAATCAATGGTTTCAGGTTAGAGAAAGAGTCGTTTTACTTTCGAAAAGTTTGATTCTTTAGGAAGGACAAAACGGTAGACACCAACACTCATTTACACAAGGGGTATAATATACACATTTGTTTTAAACCATATCCTATGTGCAGGGGCGTAGACAACTGGGGAGATGAGGGGGATGCATCCCCCCCACCTCACAAGGTGGGGGGGATGACATGTACAATCATCCCCCCCCCCCCCCCCCAGGTTTTAGGGAAGGATATATTTTGTGTGGGTATCTGTATACGAGTGGGAAAGAAAACATTAGTCTGTTGTATGAGCTAAGACTTGTTAAAAAAGTAATTTATACATCCACTTTCAATTTTCGCTGCGCGCTTCGTGCGCGAACAGATTATCTCAGTTTGTTGAGTAACTTGCGTATGGTCTGGGGTGAGCATAGTGAGTATTTTTTTCTGTATACCGGGGCACGCAGTTCCAGTGTAGGCTGGCATTGCTCTGGCTGCTCGTGTGACGTGCACCAAATTGCACCATTTCAAGTATATGCAAAATCTCCGTGGGAGAGGGATACCCCTCCCAAACCATCCCTATATGGCTCTGCCCCAGCCCTCGGTAGCTTCGCCCCTCGGGACTCATTCTTGGCAATAGGCTATGTTGTTGGATCATACATAATGTGGCATGGTGATGTTGGAACAGTGTATGACGCTAAATATAAGTACAATATTTGTGTGTGTGTTGGGGTGCATATTTATCAGTGTGTCAATTATTTGTTTTCTTCGTGAAAATATATTTAAAATTTCTGGTCGATCAAATCATAACATGCTTTCCCAGATACAGTCAATGTTAAGCCCGAATTTCCTATCTAGGTAAGCACCAGATTGCACAATTTCAAATCCAAAAATGCAAAAGCTCCCTACCGTGGGAGGGGGGACACTCCCTCCCACACCCTCCCCTGCTCAGTCAATTCGCTCCCTGTGTTGGGGTGCATATTTATTAGTGTGTCAATAATTTGTTTTCTTCTTGAAAATATATTTAATATTTCTGGTCGATCAAATCATAACACACTTTCCCAGATACAGTCAATATTAAACCCGAATTTCCTATCTAGGTAAGCACCAGATTGCACAATTTCAAGTCCAAAAATGGAAGGGGAAACCCCCCTCCCCCGCTCAGTCACTTCGCTCCTTGCAATGTCTCACTCTCACATCTGGCCCCTACACACACACAATCGTGAGCCCCCATAGGTTTTGCCCCCCCCAATCCAAAACTGCTTCCGGCTCGCCTGGTCACGACCATCTTAACATCTACCCCCCCCCCCCCCCCCCCCCCCACTGAGAGGACTTTCAAGCAATTTCCTTGGTCTTGAACATTTTTGGCAAGCGGTCTCGGGTGCGAAAAAATTGGTCATGGTCAGGTGAACGGCGAATCATCCCCCCCAGGTGTAAGAACCTGTCTACGCCACTGCCTATGTGAATCAAAAGCGACACCGCTGGGTGTCTGTAACGTCATTGTGTCCTGTATACATCTTACGTATTTGATATTTTTCGATTATGCACGTTGAAGTCCTAATTGATTAACGCTTGCAATTCATTCGACTGTATTAACATTTAAATTTGAATTGGGTACTATTCATTTATATATTTACGTAGTTATAAAACGCAAATGTGAGAACCGGGAAATGATATCATCGTAATTTATTACATTACTCCATTTAATATTGTAGAGTAGCGACTATTATAATTACTAACATTCATTCTCATGATTATTGTATAAGTCGTTTTTATTATCATTAGCATAAGTTGTAGTACCATCATTTGCAAAAGTTTACGACCCTTCCAAAATGCAATAACTCAAAGAAAAAACAAAGTTAAACATATTTATTTTTCAGACATACTTTTATTTTCAACGCATAACCTTTGTATCACACTTGAACTGCTCTTTGACATTGTTTCCATGACCACTGTAGTACACATGTTATGTAATCATTCAATGAGACAAAAGAATGCATTCCAAATTATTGAAATACCCACAAATTCCCAGGTGGTCTTAAACTTTTGCAAATGATGGTAGTAGAACTATGCATGTGTTTGTTTGTAGTAAACCCACAAACGAAATGGCACATCAAGAATTACATGAATAAGCTACATTTGTTTGAAGATATGATATGAACGATGATGGATCACGATTAACTATTCAGGTCGATCTCGGCTCTCCGTATGAAGTCATTGCTCTGGCAACACAAGGACGTCAGGACCTTCCCCAATGGGTGACTAGCTTCAAGGTCACCTGTAGCTTAGACGGTGTGAACTTTGACACTGTTACAGCTAACGGATTACTAGTAGATGCGGTGAGTGTTATATATTCTAATGACCAACATTAATCAAATGAGTTTTTTTTTTGTATCCCCTTCCCCGCGGCTTTGGTAAACAATTCGGTCCGATGAGAGTTTAGGACACATTAGATGTATAATTTACACTATGCCAAATAGATACTCCGTTTCAACCGAAAAAATGTATAGTTAGATAAGGCGTAATTCGTCGACTGCCTTTATCCATATTTCAATGAAAGCGTATAGGGTCCTGTACGCAATCGCATGCGCTCTGAATATTATGCGGTTAGCATATTATCGCATGAAATAACGTCGCTCATAGTGCGTACAAGTATATGTGCTTATTGATTCATTGAATAGTTGTTTCGTAATGTGGATTGAGAGCGCACAATGTCACTGCGTAGTGTACCGCATGCGCGCTGAATCCTCGCTTCATAATATAGATTTAAAATAGCGCACCGGGTCCTCTGGGAAAACCCCGTACAACATATCGTGGACGTCCACATAGATCGTAGATTTTATAGATAAGTATATAGTCCATATTTTGTGTACATTATAAATTTGAACATAATTATCACTATCATGTTTTGACTGGAGTTTAAAGGAATACGTCGTCATGTTATTTGATAACTGAAGTAGTAACCTTCTCAAAATGTTAGGAGGTGTTAATTGTTGCACGATCGGATAGGCGCTTGACTGCAAAGCACGGAAGTCAAGTTTGAAACAGGTTGATCCCTATACGTACTGTATAACATGGATGATTTTGCCAGTTTTCTCTGCGTTTGCGTATACATGTACACTGTTTTTGCCTCATTTCACAGGTGTTCGCAGCCAATTTCGATCAAGACACAGTGGTTCGGAACACCCTCCCAGCCCCAGTATTGTGCCGGTATGTGCGTCTTCTGCCCGTCACCTGGTATGGACACATCAGTTTGAGAATGGAGCTTTACGGGTAATTTGGACTTTAAATGACCTTTCAGGGAAATGAAACTAGAAATATGGAAATATTGAGTAGCCTATTACATGTTGGATACGGAGCACCTAGGGGTAGGGTTAGGGTTAGGGTTGCATCACACCAATATGTACATTCGCGCGCCCTCCCCCTCTCTCCCCCTTCATCGCATTTTAACCCTCCAATCCCTGTCTATCCATATTCACCTGCCCATCCCTTTATACCCTCTCCTTTCCCTCATGTATACCCCCTCTCTCTCCCACTCTTTCATCTTCGTCCCCAGTCTCTCTCAAAATTATACAACAAACATTTATATGGCTATTAAAATGATTGTGATACAGCTTTTATCCTGACCTTAAACGTATAGTACAGTACTGTTAGGCCTAAGTTTATTAAGTAAAACTAGTACGGTATCATTACAAATTAATAGTTATAACTCAACTATGATCCAATGGTACACAATAAACTGCTTATTATAAAGAAGACTGTTTTCATTTGTTAAGCAAAACAATTACGAGTGAAATTTTGGTAAACAATTGATTAAATAGAAAGTTCTGTATTTTTTTAGAAAGTGTGGAACTAATTTACATATTTTATTAGATTATCGAACAATTATTCAAATTTATATATTTATGGATATTTCAGCTTTTTCTGAACCGATATTTATTAAACGAAGGTTATTTTGTCTTTATTACGTGACTCTCGAAAATAACATTTAGTTTGTCCAAGTTTTGTTACGGCCTATTAAGTACTTTCACGTTTTGTTGCGTTCACCCCGTTTTAC
Source organism: Echinarachnius parma (assembly GCA_037951105.1). Taxonomy (NCBI): domain Eukaryota; kingdom Metazoa; phylum Echinodermata; class Echinoidea; order Clypeasteroida; family Echinarachniidae; genus Echinarachnius; species Echinarachnius parma. Next base: position 111,355 of record JBAMJV010007004.1, on the reverse strand, counting down.
TACTCACATCCATCCCGTTTTGTCCACGGTGGCCTGAAACGGGGCTGTCGTGGCCGCCAGGAACATGGTGGAAACGCACCATCAGTGGGGGGAAGGGGCAATTTCCCCCCACGGCCCGTCACGGATACCGTGATAGACCGTGAGAAAACTTGGCAAGACCTAACAAAACTTGAATACAGAGGAAAAATGTGCCAAAATCTCACGGCGCACTACGTTTTGGGCAAACGGGGCTGCCGTGGCCGCCGGGCCGGACATGGTGTAAACGCAGCATAACCAAATTATATAAGTCATTAACATTGGCCTGCGGGCTAAAGGTACAAGGTAATATACTACATGTTAAAATCCCAACTGGAAAAGTTACTCCTGGTACAGAAAAGAGTAATAAGAATTGTTTGTAATACTCATTTTATTGCACATACCGATGTCCTTTTTAATAATAGTAGTGTTTTGAAAGTTGAAGATATTTATTATTTACAACTAGGAGCTCTTATGTATGAATTGAATGCAGGTTTACTGCCAGTAGCCTTGGCCAGAATTATTAAGAAAAATAACCAAGTTCATAATTATTCTACACGACACGCGCAAGCATATCATTTACCTCTTGTTAGAACGCAATTCGCCCTGACGACATTGGGGTCCACTGGACCTAGGTTTTGGAACTCCCTTGAACCAAGAATAGCGCAATCGGTCAGTACTTCTGTTTTTAAGCGCAAACTGAAGTTACTTTTTTTGAGTCGATATTGCCTAGATTGAAAATGATAGTTTTTAACCCTAATTAGGCCGGGGGGGGGGGGGGGGGGCCATCATGGCCCCCCTCCGCAATTTTTGTTATTGCTCCAAAACGCTGTAAGATGACGCGCCGCTGCTTGGTGACTTTTTTTTTGGGGGGGTCTTGCGCATATTTTAAAACCAAAATTTTGAAAATCGGACCTACCGTTACGAAGTCACGTGACCTTTTGTCTATGCATGTCAGCCGAAAATCGCTCAATTTCGTGATTTGTGTACAAAACATATGGAAATATCAGTTTTTGTAAAAGGAAGTATATCATTGGTTATTTGGTCTTGTTTACATTTTATATGTTTGTTTTGGGGTTCAAAATAGATGAATTATAGTTAGAAATAAAAAAAAAAAAAATAATAATAAAATACATAAGTTAAAAAAAACAAAGAAATACATAAGAAATTATAAAAACAATAGAAAACATAAGGAAGATCCTGGCTCTTCCAAAAAATGTTGTCGCATTATTATTCCAAATGCTCTAAAGAATATATGTAGTGAAAACCAATGTTTAATTATGAAGAATATATGATTTATGGGTAAAAATATGAATTTTATGACCTTATTTGCATAAATTACCATAAATATGCAAATTAATGAATTAAAAAAAAAATTGAAATTACCATTGTATTCTATACACTTAACTTATCATGCGTGCAAATTTTCACGGCGATCGGTCGCTCCGCGGCTGAGATCTTAGGGGGGGGGGGGGGGGGCCATAATGCCTGCTGAAGACCTCAAATAGCCCGGCCTTTTTAGGGTTAACATTATTACTTCTACTTCTACTTCTACTTGGGTACTCGACAGGGTCCATCAGTCAGGACGTAGAGTCGAGGGGAACCGGTGAGGTGTCCCATTAATTGCCGATTGAGGCAACTGCTCCCGCAAAGGCTCCTAGTGATGTAGAAGCCAAGATATTATTGGGGAGCGCATTCCATGCTGTTACAGTTTGTGGGAAGTAGGAGTTCTGGTAAAGCTGAGTTCGAGTATGTATATGCTTGAGCTTATTTGGGTGGTATTGTCTGGTGATGCTTGGGGCCATTGGTGTGAGGAGTTGGTCAGGTGTAATTGCTACCATGCCATTCTGAATTTTGTAGAGGAGGCTAAGGCAGGAGATGTGTCTGCGTCTTTCCAGTGTAGTCCATTGAAGTTGTTGAATCATAGCAGACACACTCTCAGAATGGCGGTATTGTTGAAGAACGAATCTTGCTGCTCGCCTCTGTACAGCTTCAATCTTTGAGATGCTCTTCTTTGTAGATGGATTCCAGACTGTTGCACAATATTCCAAGCGAGGTCTAACCAGGGAGAAGAAGGCTTGTTGTCGGATCTTCTGGGAAGAGCGTCGTAGATTCCTATTGATAAGCCCGAGCATTTGGTTAGATTTCGATGCAATTCCATCAATGTGTTTTTGCCAGGATGTACTGACATTGCCATCAACGCCATTGATGGAATGCTTTATTGCTAGAATGCTTTCTTTGCAAGACAAAGACAAAGAACATGATACTGTAGTTGGGAAATCAAGGTGCATTTAATGTTATTGTTCTGCATGTTTGGCTTCATTTTTAGTATTGCGTCGATTTACGGTTCAGCCTTCAAGGTGCTCTAATACTCATCTCCTTCCTCCTCTTCGCCTTCAGCGTCGACGGAGTCGACACCGACTTCTTCGTAGTCCTTCTCGAGGGCAGCCAGATCCTCACGAGCCTCGGAGAACTCTCCTTCCTCCATACCCTCTCCGACGTACCAGTGGACGAAAGCACGCTTGGCGTACATCAGATCGAACTTGTGGTCGAGACGGGCCCAGGCCTCGGCGATGGCAGTGGTGTTGCTCAACATGCAGACGGCACGCTGCACCTTGGCAAGATCACCACCAGGCACAACGGTGGGTGGCTGGTAGTTGATTCCGACCTTGAAGCCAGTTGGGCACCAGTCGACGAACTGGATGGTGCGCTTGGTCTTGATGGTGGCGATGGCGGCGTTGACATCCTTGGGGACGACATCCCCACGGTAGAGGAGACAGCAGGCCATGTACTTGCCGTGGCGGGGGTCGCACTTCGAAGCTTCGAAGCAGACGCTGGTGAGCGCGGAGATGACGGGGGCATAGGTGGCCCTCTGGAAATAACACACGTGGGTAGGGCACCAAGTTGGTCTGGAACTCTATCAGATCAACGTTGAGGGCACCATCGAAACGCAGGGAAGCGGTGATGGAGGAGACGATCTGGCCGATGAGACGGTACAATGTAGGAAAATTATTTGCTATATATAGGGCTGCATACTTCTAATTCTACTCTTGTTTCTCAAATCATCTGTCTGTCTTGTTTTATTTTGTATGTGTTTCAGTCAGTTGTTTTGCCCTCTCTCTCCCTCTACCGTGTATTTTGTCCTGTTACTCGTAGTATTTTCCTGCTTTTCCTGTAAATAGTCATTTATTTAGTAGTCAGTAGATTTTATCACACTTATTTATGTTTATATTCTTTTCAGTTCATTAGTTAGTTTAGTTTGTAAGCATTTTAATGCATGTAGTATTTTTATTTGATGAGTTTATCTATCTGGACATACCCATAAGATACACACGAGGGACCTTAATTCCACAAGCTCTGCTTTCAACCAAGGTCACCTCATCTTTCTATTGTAACGCCATATTTTGTTAATTTGTTATGTTCATGACATATTTGTAATGTGTGTTATATAAGAAAGATAAATAAATAAACTTGAAACTTGAAACTTGTTAAATCGTACTATATAAATTCATAGTTATTGTCCTATTGGACATTTTTGCAATTGCCCATCAATACTTTCTCTTCTCACTCACTGCTTTCTTAGGCAAGGTCGTTGTCAACCCCCGATTCAAATGTATATAGTTTTTCTTCCTCTTCATGTGCATATCCCTTGACCATATCCTATTGCCATTCTCACTCGCAATTCATCCCCTTCCCCCCCCCCCCCCCCCCCCCCATCTCTCTAATACCTTCGCATCTCCTTTTTTGTGTCATGTTCTTTCCTTTGTTTATTGTGTAATGATTTATCTTACGGAACCGTTTTCGCTTATTGTTTTTCGCTATCGCTTATCAAACATCCTTGTTTGTATAATGATTATCCACAATACTAAAAGCTATGTTTTCTAGTAGACTTACTTTTCTTGTTCAAATACATTTCCGTTTCGTAATTTAGTTCATGGTGAAGATTTTGTTTGAAATTACCAAAATTAAAGTGTATTTACCATGTCCACTGTTCCTATTCCTCTCTATTTTGCAGACACCTGTAGTCAAGCCCTGCACGGAGAACTAGCAGGATGATCGAACGAAAGAACGGATTGACATACGAATTTGGATCTTATTTCAGATCATTATTTTCTTTCATTTCGTCTTTGTGTAGACTGTGTTGATTTAACAATTATATAAAATAGACGTTGACTTAGAGTAAATATGTATTTAAGCATTTCGTTGCATTGGTGATAATGGGTTATTGAGTAGTGTTCACGATTACATTTTACTAATATTTATATTTCAAAGTAACATATTAAGCTTTATTTCATTAGATCATTCTTAAAGGTAATCGAAAAAAAAATCGACTGTGTTTCGTGTAATGCAGTGGAACATGAATGCAGATTAGGAGAGTACGCATTCAAATATACAAGTCGGATATTACCGTAGTTATATTAGGTAATAATATAAAGGGTTGTAGTAACATTGTCCAAATCCACACAACTTAATTATTCATCTAGTGATTTTTATCACACCATGTTTGTCTGTATTACCAAAGAAAGAAGCATGTAAAATGATTAAAGTGTTCAGTTGTTCAAGTATCAACTGGATAGTCATAACTGTGTACAAATTGAGTGCAATGAGTAAGGAAATATCACTTGGCATTTGTGCTCATCACTCGGCCATATAAATTCCATTTTATATGAAATGTTCACACAATACTCAGAAGTCAGAAGACATATCAAATTACCAAATTACACATTCACCACTTATCAACAAAGTTACTAATTCCCTTTATAGGGAAATTTTGTTGTTGTTGTCAAACCTACATTTAGTGGCTAAACTCAAGTTGTGTTTTCATTGAAACCTTACACAAATCATACTTCCATTTTTGAATGGTAACAGGATAATATTGAACTAATTTCGAATTCTGAAGTAATTAACCAATTTTAACCATTATGGGTGCTATGTACAGACATCTGAAAGGTTCGAACCTTTTGGTTCAAAATCAGAAATGTTATTTACTTTGTTAAACAAAACATTCAATAAAAAGACAATCGTAACTAGGCATTGTTTCACAAATATTTAAGTTGTGTATTATTAAATGTAATGTCCGTGCATTGAAGGTACGATGCATAACTTGTGGACGATTTTTGAATGGAACACGTATTAGAATGTATGTGCTTTTATCCATTCCTGCACATACGTCTTTTGTCTACTTTGCAAACTAGCTATAATTCAAGCGTCCGATAAACCACAACTTGAATATTCCTTTAATTACTTATACAATTAATGTAATAGAAAGTGCCATGACGTTCTTTATGAATGTACGTTATGTGAATAAGGAAATAATGTACAATTTAGATAAATGATTAGCTATGCATATTAGATAACTGATTCTATACATTATGGCTCATAATGGTAAATTAATGATCATGGTTCATTAGAAATTAAAAACAATATAAATCCTGGATATCACTTACATTCATGCAAAAGTCTATCGAAATGTTTAAATCTAATGAGATTTCGTTGCAATTGGCGACGCCTGTGCATTATTAGTGTTTTATCTTTTTACACTATTTCCGGTAGTTTGGGTTTCTTAACAAATAAATGGTGAAACAAAAATAAATGCGTCGGATGTTTCTTATTTTACTTCTACTTTTCGTCTAACAGAGAAAGAAAGAGAAAAAGAGAAGGGGGGGGATAGAGGAGGAAAAGATATGGTCTCTCTTCCACTATCTCTCTCTCTTTCGTTCAACGTAAACAAATCATCGGAATTGAATGTTGTCTATAAAATGTATTAAGATGAACACGTAACAATATCACCTACAATACCATGTGCACCTCAAGTACCTTGTTTTTTGATACATTATCTCAGTCTAAAACTATTGTGATTTGAAAATAATCTGTGTGAGGTGATGATGTATACAGTCTAGTACGAAGGAGGTTTCTAGTACTGCAGCTCTGTGAGAGTACGATTTGAATATAATCTGTGTCAGGACATGATGTATGCAGTCTAGGACTGCAGCGCTCTGTGAGAGCACGATTTGAATATAATCTGTTTCAGGTTATGCTTTATGCAGTCTACTACTGCAACTCTGTGAGAGCACGATTTGAATATAATCAAGGAGGTTTAATAACCTCCTTGATATAATCTGTATCAGGTGATGATGTATGCAGTCTAGTACTGCAGCTATGTGAGAGCTCGATTTGAAACCCTCTTGAGCACTGACTAGTCTCCTACCCACGATACATGTTTTCAGTATTATTATTATTTAATTAAACAAAGTGGCCCACATTCTCACCAGTGGCACAACTTAAGGCTGGGCTAAAAACGAAATTGTTGAACCGTTTTGTACATGCGGACCGACTGGTGGTTGCCATTTGCCACCGGAAATATAATTGTTTCCTTTCGTCATGTTCGTATAATCCAGTAAATCCCCCTAGTTCTGCTCAGGCATCAGGACATTATAATTACTGGTGAACGATTTAACTATTACTGAAATTGCAAGCGCCCCTTTGTCCAGATACATAAGCAGAACTAGAGGGATTGACTGGATAGTGAAGGAATCAATTAAAACATCCCCGGTGGCAAATGTCAACTATCAATGGGTTCACAGGTGCGAAACGGTTTAACTGGTTATTTAACTGGTTTCCGGGTTTTTTGGGCCCAGACTAAAGTTGTGACACTGATGAGCATTCGGGCCAGTATTTTTCAGGTTGTTGTGTAAATACTTATTTCTTTCTGTATACGTATTAAATTTTCCATAGACATGATAGAGACCAAGACAAAATGACTGGTAAACCTTTAACCCTAAAAAGGCCGGGGGGGGGGGGGGGGCATAATGGCCCCCCCCCCCCCCCTCTGCGATTTTTTGTATTGCTCCAAAACGCGGTAAGATGACGCGCCGCTGCTTTGTGACTTTTTTCTTTTGGGTCTTGCGCATATTTTAAAACAAAAATTTTGAAAATCGAATCTACCGTTATGAAGTCACGTGACCTTTTGTCTATGCATGTCAGCCGAAAATCGCTCAATTTCGTGATTTGTGTACAAAACATGGAAATATCAGTTTTCGTAAAAAGAGGTGTATCATTGGTTATTTGGTCTTGTTTACAACTTATATGTTTGTTTTGGGGTTCAAAATAGTTGAATTATAGTTAAAAATAAAATAAACAACAAAAACAATAAAATACATAAGTAAAAAAAACAAAGAAATAAGAAATTATAAAAACAATAGAAAACATAAGGAAGAACCTGACTTTTCCAAATTCTTTTGTCGTATTATCATTCCAAATGCTCTAAAGAATATATGTAGTGAAAACCAATGTTTAATTATTAAGAATATATGATTTATGGGCAAAAATATGAATTGTATGACCTTATTTGCAAATTACCATAAATATGCAAATTAATGCATTTTTCAAAAAATTTAAATTACCATTGTATTTTTGGGGAGATAATGAGAAACTATTTGTAAAATCTTTAAAAGCGTGTGATTTTAAAGATAAGATAACCTTTATCGGTTCAGAAAAAGCTGAAATATCAATGAATATATCAAAGTAGAATAAATGTGGGTCCTACATATTTTATTATACAATTTAAGAAAAAAATCGACATAATGCCTTCACCTGTTTGACAATATACCATATATATGTTTTGAAATAGTTGGTCATGATCTTTATATTGAATCATTTGTTTAACAAAACATCCCATTCACAATGTTTTTATAACAAATATTTGAAACCAATATATTGTTATGGAGCGCCGTCTTGTGTTTAATGGCTGTTTTTTAAAAAAGATAACAGCATTTTAACTTAGCCGTTTGTATTAATTGTTCAACCTTTTCGTGTATGGTGGAATTATAACTAATACAGTCAAACCTCTCTATAGCGGCCACTCAAGGGACCGGCGAAAAGCGGTCGCTATAGACAGTTGGTCGCATTAGACAGGATGGCGGCCATTTTGAATTTATGGTCACATATCGTAACTATATGCACATGTGTAATTAATTGACATATGTACACGTACGTTTCGATAGTTACTTTTAGTATTTGTTGCATGAATGTGGGTCCTACATTATTTTATTATACAATTTAAGAAAAAAATCGACATAATGCCTTCACCTGTTTGACAATATACCTTATATGTTTTGAAATAGTTGGTCATGATCTTTATATTGAATCATTTGTTTAACAAAACATCAAATTCACAATGTTTTTATAACAAATATTTGAAACCAATATGTTGTTATGTTGTCCGACTCAGTAGGTTGATAAAAGCTTATGACTATTTGAGCATTGTCAACAATATTCACCTTATCCTACCAAGCCTACGTCTGACGAACGCGAGAATTTCAGTAATTTAATGGGGAAATAATGTTATTCTGACAAAACATTTACTGACAAGCCGTATTAAAGGTAAACTTGAGTATTGGTACTTCCCGAAATGCCCCTTGACAATGAATTGTAAGAGTTTGGGTTGATTTTGATTCCATTTGAAAGTTCATTGAATAAAACATGTGAAATGAGAATCATTCCCTTTCGAATGCTCTCATAGTTGTAAAATTTGATTTCCAAAATAGTTTAGTCATTAATCGTTTAGCCAGTCGATCATCATCACCATTATCATCATCATCATCATCATCATCATCATCATCATAATCTTCATCATTAACATCATTACTGTCACCATCATCTTCCTCCTCATCATCATTACTGATATCACTACCATCATTATAAGTCATCATCATCACAATCATTAGCATCATCCTTATTATCCCCACCATCATCACCATCAAAACAAAAACAATTTTTTCTCATCATCAATATCATTATCACCATCCTCAGAATAACCTTCATCATTACCATTACCACCATCGCCATATTATGTATCATCATCATAATCCTAGTCAAAATCATCATCATCATCATCACACATATTTTCATTATTATCATAACTATTGTTTTGCTTATATCATTCATGGTATTTACATGATCATCTGAATTATTATTATTATTATTATTATTGTTATTATTATTATAATCATTAATATTATTACTATTATTATTACTATTATTATTAGCATTATTATAATTATAAGTAGTAGTATTAGTAGTAGTAGTAGTAGTAGTAGTAGTAGTAGTAGTAGTAGTAGTAGTAGTAGTAGTAGTAGTAGTAGTAGTAGTAGTTTGTATCATTATTAATAATTATTATTATTATCAATATTAATATTTTGTATTATTATTATTATTTAAAGAAGTAGTAGTAGTATCATTATAATTATTATTATTTGTATCATTATTATTAATATCGTTATTATTATTATTATTATTATTATTATTATTATTATTATTTTTATTATTACTATTACTTATATTATTATTATCATTTTTATTAATATCGTTATTGTTATTATTATTATAATAATAAGTATTATTATTATTATTACTATTATAATTATTACTAGTTATTATTATTATTATTATTATTATTATTATTATTATTATTATTATTATTATTATTATTATTATTATTATGTCAAGATACGTGATGATAGCAGTTATAAGTCGGAAGGAACGTCCTATACAGACCTTGGATACATGATCAATTAAGGCAACCCAATTAATTAGCTTCACGCCAGTGGTTAAGCATCAATATCTAGGTCTAATACTGAACTTTAAAGTTTAATGGTCAGTACAATTATTAAACTAACCTTACCAACATACTCTTTATACTTTTTTTTAAATCGGTGGTAGCACTATGGAAAGTTCCCAGTTGTCTTCGCATTCGCAACAAATATTATTTTGTTAGTATACTGTCTTGAAGTTTTGTTCTAATGATATTGTTATATAATGTTTTGTATTCTATAATGTTTTTATGACGGATGAAATAAAGATTAATTTCAAATTTCACATTTAAATTGCAATAATTGGGACTGAAAGGAACCATGAACCATAAAACGGTTCCACACACACATAAACACAAATTACACGAAAGTTTCACAAAACAAGTATGGGCACCAAGGATATTACAATCATTGATTATTCATGCAATAGACGTCCATGTCGAGTACGAATAGAGGGAAATAATTATAAACATAAAATATTCAGTTTATAAGTATGCGTACGTCAAAGGGAACATTCAGGTTAGCCGTTTTTAATTGTCACCACAAGTGAACTTACAAAAACAGAATCTGCAATATTTATGTAATACATGCATTCATCTTGACACATTCATTCCCAAATTCGGTTAACTTTAAAATGGGCACGAAACTCGTGTAAAGGACAAAGAGGTTATAAACATCATATACAGTAATTAATAATAATAATAATAATAATAATGCATTTATATAGCGCTTTTTCCATGTCGAATTAAGAATGTTACTTCTTATATGTGATCTTTTTAGAGAAATAGTTATTGGGAAATAATTGTTTATAATTGTATTCTATCAACTTTTCTGATATGAATACTGTATAATACAGTTAGAGCTATTGAATCTGCGATCCAATAATTGGATACATACACGCATACAAATATACAATGTAACATTAAAAAAAAACACGAATTCCCATATAAAAGTAAAAAGGACATCATAGAAATATAGAATCTTCGGAAATTGAGTCACCACAGTCATGACAGTAGGCATGTCACCCGAGCGTTTCGGAAACGACAATATATAAGTAAAAAACACTATACAAGTCAAGCGAAGCACGTCATTTACAGGTAAACATGTGTGTACAATTCGAGCTAAACATGGAAGAACATTCGGGCCAAAATATGTAATACATTCATGGCAAATTCATATCATCATGTCTTCTTGTAAAATAAATTGTTGGAGACCATGATTACCCCGCTGGCTGAATTTATCTTCTTCTTTTTTTAATTTCCCATTTTTGTTATTGCTTTTCGGTTCGGAGCCATGCTTGCTGGAGAATTATTAGTTGTCAGCCCCAACTTTGTGGGCTCGTATACCCTTGTAAGAAGCCTGCCAAGACTAGCGTAAATTTTGATATTGGTAAAAATTCGTGTATTTTCAAAGACCATACAGCCCAAGTTATATGGTAATGATGGTGACAAGTCCTGGGGGGTGTTTCACAAAGATCCTAAGTTGAACTTAACTCTAAGTTGGACTTAGTAACTATGGAAAGCCGTTAGTCTCTATGGAACAATTGTGTAAATTTTATTTTAAAAGGCATAAAATGTTGTTTGAAATCACTAACATTTTTCTATTATCAAGGAGATTTCAAGATCTTCATGTAAAATTTATAAAAGTCTAAAATATATTTTATTCCAAGGCTACAAATGGCTTGCCATAATATTTAAGTCCAACTTAGTGCTAAGTTCAACTTAGGATCTTTGTGAAACACCCCCCCTGAACAGGTTAATCCGCCTATAATAGTGTATGATGATCAGAGACCGGGCGCGTACGGATCGTAGTAGGCGATGTTGTGAACGAACTGCAGCGATGTCAGCTGGGAGAAGGACACCTCCTGGGTTTGGATGTTGATGGTGGCGATGATGTTCGCGATGGAGTCGGCGACGCGGAACACGTAGTACATGAGACCGCGGGCGTGGTCGATGTTGACCACGGCTCCGCCGTAGTAAGGCGCGAACATGCCTGACAAAACGAAATATTGAAAAGGATATCATTATTGGTAAACGAAAATGTTCAAACACTGGCCAGAGATAATATGAATACAAAAGTGCAATGAAAATTGGGCTTCCCCAGGATACGAACCAGAGATCTCCGGATTGGTAGACCTGTGCCTTATTCTTTTTTTATTTTTATTTAATTGCCTTACATTGTATTCAGATTGTTGCGTTCAACCGGTACGTCTACAACTCTATCTTTTCCAAAATGATTATTACATGAATTAAAAAACAAACTCATGACGGTATTAGGTCATCATACTTTCTTATCATCACACAACTTCCTGAAAATGGCAAGTAAATCTGAGCGCTTCGTCGTTTGCTTCTGCCAGATCTTCGATTGTACGGTATTAGGTAACTTATAATGTAGATCTATACAATTACTTAGATTAAAGTAACGTAAAATCAGGATAATGATTCTAACCTGATGGCGCGATTTGGAAGAGAGGCTTGATTTTGCCTGTGGTTGCGTTGACCTCGACCAGGTACCACGGGGGATACTGCTGCGGGAAGAGGCCCGGAGACACGGCCAAGAGCTGACCTGTGCTTGGTCAAAATCATGGAGAAATTATGTACAAACTGTGATATGAAAGAGATGGATTATTTTGTACTTGTTGATGAATTGTGTTGTGAGTTTGTACTTTTCATATATCAGTTTACATTTTTGGATGGTACATATTTAAATTTATAACATCATCGTCGTCGTCATCATTGTCATCATCATTATCATCAATTCATCATCATCTTCATCATCATCATCATCATTATCATCAACTTCAGGTGGCGAAGTCTTCACGAGAGCACGCCATTCACCCTTCCTTTCTTCTCCTTTTTTTATAATTATCATCAGTCCAATATATATCGGTGAACGACCTCTACCTCATTTTCCTTCAATTGCCTATTGCAAAATTCTCAATACGTTCATTTCTCATAAAGATGTGCCCAAAGTCCTTTAGTTTTCTTATAAACACACACAAAAGAAGTGACAGGAGATAGCTTTACAACGCAGGACTTAAGCCCTACGCATGCACACAGAGCCGACTCGACCCGTTCCGACCGGTTTTCAGTCGGTTCAGCAGTATACGTTGCCTCAGGACTCCTGTTTTGCCGGTCAAGAACCAGTCTGAGATCATTCGAGGCCGATTCAACATGTTGAATCGGCTACGACTGAGCGAAACCGACTCTAGCCTGACTGAAAAACAGTCGGATCGGATCGAGTCGGCTCTGTGTGCAGAGGATGTGTCGGATTATAATCCTCTGTAAAAACACCATAATTGCACGCACCTGTCTTCTCGTAAGCCTGTATCGCGTTGATGGTGTACTGCGATACGTCGACCTCCGTAATGTGGACCTTGTTTCTGTTGAATGATAGATACACAGTCATGACAGTGACTATTTTAAAATCTGTATAGTACAGTCTTTAAAAAATGTATGGCCTGTCACACTTCTACAGTGAAGGAGCACCTTTGCTTAAAGGTGCACCTGTAAAGTGTCAGATATTGCCCAGAATGACGTTTGAGAATTCGATCCTGTACCAAAATCATTGTAAGATATGTCCGAATGATGTGTGAAAGTTTCATTGAAAATGAACACTGCTTTCCTGGTTAAAAAAGCGAACATATGCGTCAGCTTTTACAACGAATTACTGTATGACGTTTATGAGGTTTATGACCGTTCATTAACGCTCTTGAGCTGAATGATAGATATCGTCATACTAAAGGGGCATTTGAACAAATCTAACCCTATTTTATTCTTCTCTTACCATAAGCCAAACAAGACGGTAGAAGAGAAACGAGGAAGCTCCAAGTAATTTTCGTGGAGTTAGACACTTTACAGGCATCCCTTTAATGGTAATTGCTGAAGAACTTCGTTAATATAAGTATAATACTTTTCGTAATCGATGAAATATCTTACAAAGGTAATATTGTGTGATAGGATTTCATTTTCAACATAAGCCTTCTCCCTAGAAGCTATACATAATTATCATACTCATTACTAGTATACTCGTTGCAAGTTGTGTATAGGGTTATATCAATCACATGGATTTCAAATATTACAACTTGCAAGTTCTCTTCTTCCAGCCATGAGCATAATATGAGCATGAGAATGCTGGAGAAAGTTGAGCAGTGACGTAGCGTCGTCGGACTTATTGGGAACGGGAGGGGGGGGGGGGGGGGGGGGGAGGGGAGCACAATATTTGGGGGGGGGCTCACACCTCATGCATTTCTGAATTGTTCACAGATTTTCCCCTTGCGTTTTTGTTGTTTTTGTTGTTTTTAAATTGTTTGTATTACTGTTTTCTACTAAATGTATGTTTTCCCTCAAAAGTATTGTGAATATAAGACTCCCCGCACGTATGCCACTGCATGAAGGTAAGTTTACCGGAGTTCGACCGGCAAACAACTACGTTTTCGAAAGCTCTTCTAATTCCCACCCTATTTAATTTCCATGTACTAACCTCGTAGTGAAGTTGAATGAATGGATCCTAGCGGAGAGGGAGAGCACAGAGTTCTCGTCGCCTAGCAACACGTACTGCATCTGACGCTTCAGGTCCACGGTGGAGAACAGGAAGTTGACGTAGAGGGCTTCGGGAGTCGGCTCTGTGTACAACGTCTGGTGGTTGCCCATGTAATCCAGCGTGCCGAACATCAACGTAAAGTTACCTACGAGAGCCACACACAAATTATATCAGATAAAGTGGAATCAACTAAATTTAGTATATCAGAACAATAGTGCACCAATAATGTACATCTGGAATATTTATCAAAATTATAATTTCTTTTTAATATTCTGATAGGCCGGAGACGTCCTTTGGACACATCCCGATTCGTGTCAGTCACACAGACGTGAAGATACCTACGAGAGCGCAAAGTAACAGAGTGGAAGCATTTGAGAACATCTTTTGTACACCGAGTCAGGGAGTGGCCAAATTACATTGTGTTAGCGCCAAACATGAACATCAAGATTCCTGCGTGAGCCATAATATCGTTAGAACAATGAGACAAAGTAATGTAGGATAGACACGTTTTCAATATCTGATATACCAGCTGTGGCAGTATTCAGCTCCATATAGACTACATTACGTCTATAGTTACCATGGTAATCTTGCAAGCCAAACGTAAGTGTATAGTTGCCTGTAAAGGCCAATATTAAACATGCTGGAAACCAACCAAAACAAAAACAGAAAGATGACAAACTTTTCCGACTGCGCACGTCTGGTCAACAGAAGGAGAACACTCGGGGAAAAGGGGTGTTGTAAAATCAAGAAAATAAAATCGAATATACCTTGAGAACGAGGAGTCGGTTTCGTCTCGAAGGTCAAGAAGGTTGTACTCTGGTACGGGTTCAGGGCCACGATGTGGACATCGGGATCAAGATCCTCGATCTCGTATTCGCCAGCGATGACGGCCCCCTCCATACCGATCCAGAGGATCTTGTTTGGGCGGTCGTCCAGGCCGCCGTTTCGATGTTCGAGCAGGAATAGGTACGGGATCACCCGAGAGTAACATGTGATCTGGTCCATGACGAATTTGTCCGACTGTGCGCTGGTCAACAAATGGAGGGCACAGTGGAAATTTTAAAGGGAATGAGGGTGTTTTTAAAATCATGAAACTAATCAAATTTCAAAGTATACCTTGAGAACTGGGAGTCGGTTTCATCTCGAAGGTCAGGAAATTGGTCCTCTGGTACGAGTTCAGGGTCGAGATGTGGACATCGGGATCCAGATTCTCGATCTCGTATTCGCCGGCAATGTCGCGTGCCTCCATGTCGATCCAGAGGATCTTGTTTGGGCGGTCGTCCATGCCGCCGTTGCGATGTTCGAGCAGGAACAGGTACGGGATCTCTCGAGAGTAGCACGTTATCTGGTCCATGACGAACTTATCTGATTGTGCGCTGGGCAACATAATACATTGTATAATAATGTTCATGGCAATATATAATTTTGATTAAAAAAAATCAATATTGTAGCAAGTGGCGATACTAAATGGAAATGTCATCACTATCCTCACATTGCGACACTCTGTGTTCTTTCCCGTAGATGTATAATCACATTTTTTAATTTAAAAAACAAAATGGAAAATAGAGTGACTTAGAGGGGGAAAAAAAAGTGTTTTCCCAAATTGACTACCCGCAGGACAGTAGATTGAAACATTATTTCGAATATGAGATATTTGTAACAATGCGCTAGGGATCTATATATGACATGTACTTTATTGCCGACGAAGGGTGATAAATGTTCCAATTTCTTGGATCTGATACCGTATGTCCACTGAGCATGCTGAGTGATGTGTGGAAATTCCACATGATGGTAAATGGATAGTATATGACCGAGTAACAAGTGAAATACAAACTAAGTTATATTTAGGAAGTCATTGCACTGACTTTGTACACACTTGAAAGTATCCACGGGAGATTTTCAAATCCGAACCCTTCAATCATAATAAATATCCTTATATCGAAGTAGAAATTGAGAAAACCAACACCTGTTCCATGCTTCTATAATTGCTAATACGAATACAACGAGGTACAAGAGAACCGCTAGAGTTTTGTGGAATTACACAATGTTACTAGATCCCTTTAAATACGCCATTTACCAATCAAACAACATGACCCTATAATGCTTACGTTGGTGAGGGCGTGCCATACTGAATCGAGGGCCCCATGCCGAAGTAGAGGCCGAGGGTGGGGTTGATCTCGCCCGTCGTCCTGTCGATCTCGACCAGATGACCTCCCTTCGTCTGGCGGGGATTCCACGAGATGCCGAACAGTGACGGGTCGCTATATCCAACTTCGATGTCATTCTCCTGGTCATTGTCCGTCATCGCTGACTTCGTTGACGACTTCATCATCGTATTCGTAATCGAATTCGTGTGTTGTAGGGACATGGTTCTTTTTAAACTGGCTGGAATGTTGTCTCTGTCATCTTGGGTAAGGCTCTGTAGAATGGGAAGATGCGCGGTTGAAATTGGTGTAGTTAAATTATACGCGACATTGCATTTGAAATTGAAATCGTTTGTGTTATTATCGTATATTAACATGAGTAGTATTATACCACAATTAATGGTGCTGATGATGATACTGTTGTTGCCACTGTTGTTATTGTTGCTGTTGCTGTTTTTGTTGTTGTTGCTGTTGTTGTATATACTATTATATTGATATCGTTGCCGCCACATTGTATATCTACTTGTAGACTTAATATACTTTGAACTATTATAATAGACAGATGACATACTGAAATAATGTATCCGTTGTATTGCGTTTTCCGGTCTTCATTCTGTATTGCCTCTTTATTTACCTCGTGGTCAAAGACGCGGGTCGATGAGGTGTTTGACTTCCGCACGGCGATGTCGGAACACTGGTAGAAAATGTGTTCTCCCTCCTTGTGACTCACATAACGCATGCGCAGTACGCAGTGGTCACAACTGATATTCGGCATCACCTGATACATACGTGATAAATATGAAAAACAAAAACCATGTAGATTATTTGTATTTTCATTATGTATTGATATAATTATGTACATTATATATGTATGATGGGGCTTGATGATGAGCTGTTAGCGAGAGAGCGTGGATCACAACCATTTTATTATGAGTTATTATGCGCATGATGATAGAACTTAAACGTTGTTTTGACTAATATTTGCTACTTCAAAATGTTTTAGCTGTCTATAGTTATCTTACAAATTCACCTCATGCATTTCAAAACTTCAATTGTGTTTTTTTAAGTTTCTTATTTTTGTATTCTGTTAATAAAGTAGGGCTTGATAAAATGTAATGTTGAACAAAAAAGCTACCATAAGGATATGACAGCGAGTGAAGTTAAAATAAAATACATGATCTGAAAATATGATACATGTATGATTGAAATGATGGAGTGACTTACGACAGCCATAGTATAGTTTCGTTGATTCCATTGCACATGCTCGTAAGTGTCTCCAATAACAGCAAGCGTTCGAAAGTCTGTTGAATTTACATTTGGTGCCAGCGAAATGTCCATGTACCCTGCATGGTTCATCATAAGAGAGGAATTTAAATATTATATAATGACGTAATCCTTCAGTGGAGTAGCGAGCATAACAGGGAAATGGACATAATTATTATACAAACATTTTCCCTTCAAATATATAAATGTTGACCTTGAATTTCAGTGTAACAATTTATCCATTCAATGTTGTGGCGCCATGGCCATGGGGCATTTAAGTTCCCGATTCGAAGCTTCATCCCCCGCCCCTCTTATTGATGAAAATCATGAAAAACTTACCCGGTAGTCCGACCTCGTAGTGGTTGAGGTTCTGCTGGAATCGTATGAAGGCTGACCATCCGGGTCTCGGCCGCCCTCCCCCTTTCGCCTCGGACCGTTTATCATCCTAATTTATTATGGCCGTCCTCTGATAGTTTTGATAAAAATCACTGAGAACTTACCCGGTAGTCCGACCTCGTAGTGGTTGAGGTTCTGCTGTTCTGCTGGAATCGTATGAGGGTTCTGAAAACGATTTTAAGTTAAAATGTATTGTATCTACGTCACTAAAATATATTTTTGCAAATCGCTATTCCTTAAATAGAGGTTCAGAACACTGATTTGGCAAAACAATATTTTAGTGACGTAGATAAAATAAATTTTTATCTTAAAATCGTTTTCAGTATACACCCCCTGGTCTAGGTCGCCTAACCCCGTATGGTCTCAAATTTCAAGTTGTCCCCGAGTCGTCTCGGACTATCTATCATCCTCAGCCAATCAGGGTCGTCCTCTGAAAGTCTGATAGTTTTGAATAAATATCAAAGAGAACTTACCCGGTAGTCCGACCTCGTAGTGGTTGAGGTTCTGCTGGTATCGTATGAGGGCTGTCCGCCCTGCGGTATAGGCAACCTTAGGGGTCTCAGCCGCCTGCCCACCGCATGGGCCCTGGTGACGGGTGCATGCCTTACTGCCGGGCTGAAATTGATTGGGAAAGGTAATCAAATCGTATGATCGAGGTGTTGTGCCACGATCAGATAAGCGCTTGACTTATAATCATGGGACCCAAGTTCGTATACCAATCGATACTCTGGCATTTTACATGTATGTGCTTCATCAAGGCATTCAATCCACATTGCTGCACTATACCCATGAGTATACATGGGTACTTGGTCGAGTATTAAATTAGCATGTAGCACCCTACATAGCTTGGGTTAGTTTGCTCCCTTGGGAGTTGAGATGGTGCGTAAGATAAGTGTGCAGGTTTGAACTGTATCTGATGACCAAGGGTAATAATGCGCTTCTGAATAGATTACCTAGATACATGGCACTCTCTAATGCTATATAACATCATTAGTATACAATTTGTGGAAGATAGATCAAAATATTGGTACCAAATATTCGAAATTTATATCATTTTGAAGACAGTACACATATAACTTAAGAGAAAAGCTCTGACCACTAGATCAGAACACCTACCTGGCTTATGTCGAAGTCCCCGCGCTGCCGTGGCGAAATAACACAGATATGGGCATCGGTCAAACGCACGGACGCGAACAGCACAATCACTACCGTCACCATCAACAAATGGCCTGACTCCATCAAGGCCATGATGGTTAAATTTTTTTGAGTAAAAAAAGGTATTTTGCTATTATTTTCAAGTTGTGTTTTAATGGCACTTTGTTCGATTCCCCTATTAGCCTGGGCGCCCGCTGTCTTTGGTTCTTGTTCACCCTTCTCCTTCCGCCGATCGAGCTCTTTCGTTGCTGTCCGACTTGACAGTCAATCAAAGAAGAAACTTTATTATTTTGGTTTAAAAGGAGGTTATATCCTAACAAACACAATTTTCGGCTGAAGTCTTACTAGTCAGATGCACTTCTCATTATAGCCGAAATTAGCCTTCTGATAATATATCGATTGATATCAGATTGATTAATCAAAGTACCGATTCGATTCATGCACCCCAACCAAAAACAAAATCTGATACGTACTGACTGTTTGTTACAGACCTCACGTACATATTTGGTTGTGATTATTTATTCGCAGTTCTGTATTTGGTTTGACCTCTTTTTGACGAACCTTATTGTCTCTACAGCCTGATAAACTCACAGTACAAGCTAAAAATGGATTGCGATTGCATTCTTTCTCATAAAGAGAGAAACTAGAATCATTTACATACATTAGCCCAGTATCATATCAAGGGACCGTGGAGTTTACTATTTACATTGATCGAACATTGTTTACTAAGTTTGTCACATGCCGTGTCGTATCAACATACTGAGCGCAAAGGTTTAACCAATATTGATCGATGCACCACGAGACCGGAATGATCACTATACATATTTAACCCGTTGTTTCATATTGTAGCTTGTATAACTCACATGATAGTTAAAACTGAATTGCGTGATTCATGCGGGTTATACTAGCATACTATACGATATGCAAACATCTATAAGTTCTTCTATAGTCAAATTATAGAGTACAACGCTCCCAAATTGGTTCAAATGTTGCACTTTGCATTGGATTTGATTATTGTTTTTGCTTATATGTGCTGTTACAAACCTCAAACTTCTATTCACCTACATGCAGAGTAGAGCAGAAACAACGCAAATCAACGCAATACATAGAAAGAGAGAGAGAGAGAGGGGGGGGGGGGGGGGGGGGAGAGGGGGAAAGAGGAGATAGAGAGGGAGAGTTGGAAAGAGAAAATGGGGGAAAATGATGATGATGATGATGATAATAAAGATGTTGATAATGGTGATTATGATGATGATGATGATGATGATGATGATGATGATGATGATGATGATGGTGATGATGATACAGATGTTGATAATGGTGATGATGATGATGATGATGGTGATGATGGTGATGATGATAATGGTGATGATGATGTTGATGATGATAATGATAATGGTGTTGATGATGATGATGATGATGATGATGATGATGATGATGATGATGATAGTGACGACGATACTGGTGATGATGATGATGATGATAATGATAATGATGATCATGATCATGATCATGATGATGAAGATGATGATGATAAAGGTGATGTTGATGATGATGATGGTTATAATGATGATGAAGATGATGATGATGACGATGATGATGACTATGGTGATGTTGATGATGTTGATGATGATGATGATGATGATGATGATAAGGATGATGATGATGATGATGATGATGATGATGATGATGATGATGATGATGATGATGTTTATGATAGTGGTGATGATGATAATGATGATGATAATGATGTTGATAATGGTGATAAAGAATTTGATGATGATCATCATCATCATGATCACGATTCCTTATAACACTCTCATAAGGTCGCAGCAACTTATTTTCGCATTGTCTTTGTATATCAGAATACATTATCAATTTCTGACAGTTTAATAGCTCAGTCACAATTGAGGGAAATCGTGCAATGTCCTCCTTATCCTTGCCCTTATCATGCTTATCTTCGTTTTTCCCCTTACAATGGGGGTAATTTTAATCATTAGGCCCGGTCAGATATCAACGGATATCGGAAACGTATGCCCAACGAATAGACAATTTGCGAAATTAAATTATCCGGTGATGAAAGTCGTCTCCATTGCTTCATGTACAAAACATAGAACAACGTACATCACCGGACAAGGAACGGACAAGAAACGTATAGAACGGATGGAAAATTTAGCTCTCCGTTTGACATCCGTTTGCGCAATCCGTTGATATGTGACCGGGCTATACATTATTGCATATTTTTAACACAATCACACTAGTTTGTCTGTTCGTACATGCTGTCTACTTCACGTACGTGGGACGCCATGTGTCAACGCCCTCCACTATTTAATCCTCATCATCTGTGTTGGCAATGCCATAAATATGTGCAATTAAATGTTTTACCCCCATTAACCACCATCACACACCCACACGCTTTGCATGACCACCATCCAATCGCATCTATCCCGCTGCCGCCGCGTTTAAACTGTTGATACCGAATGGTATACAAACAGATAATTATTAGATAAACATGTGCAATTAAATGTTTAACCCCCATCAACCACCATCACATACCCATCCGCTTTGCATGGTCATCATCGAATTGAAATAATCTCTCCCGCTGCCGCGTTTAAACATTTGATGTTGCCGAATGGTATATACAAACGAATAATTATTAGATAAACACGATTGCGGCAACGAGTATTGGAAGGAATTATAAATGAAATTGTACAATAGCTTTACACAGTTTTTGTTACAATAAGCGTTTAATGAGTTATCCTAGATATTGATCATTATATTGGACAATAAAAGTGACTCATTATCGGTGCAAAATAGAAACATGATATTTATTATTGAAGCGCTTTATAATGCTACAATGGTATGTGAGTTGGATCGACCTTTCGTGTGGTTGAAGTTCTGCCATTTAAAGACAATAATTATAAAACAAAATTGTCACTTGATTATGCACGTTTTATTATTCATTTTCTACACTTTTCTAACAATCGTATCCCACGATCATGTGACGAAATCATATACGTAAGGAATTAACATCATGATTACCTTCCATTCAGTTCAATTTAAAATCCAAATTACAAAATCAAATACATGCGAAATCATTATGGAGAATAGAGAGTAATTCAGTCGACGTCGATGCGTAGCCATCATTACCGTGAAATTCATAATCATAATGTACTCTGTTGAAGCAAAAAACAGCATTATTGCTCAAATAGTCTACTTCAAAACAATTTTGTTTTGCTTTTCGCATGGTCGGTGCATACAAAAGTAACTTGTATTTGTGTGTGTGTTGAGCATTTCCCAATATTGCTATTTGCAAATGAACTAAATCCATTCAAGTGCATCGTATTTACAATACAACTTTCCCATGAATATCTTATTATTATATCCCTTCTATGAATATTCATGAGTATTCTAGAACCGTGATTGGTCAATTGGGGCTCTCACAATAAAGAATATTTCCACCACTATAAATCTGAAATCGGGGAATATGTTTCACTATCTTTGCCGATAGCAGAAATAGCAGGAAAATAACGTTATAGATCACAATTGCCCGTAGAGATGCGTGTAATAACAGCTTCTCTGCGAGCGGAGGTCTTGTTTTAGCTTGCGAAAGATGCTCGACAAGATTTCCCAAAGAGTAATTTAAAACGAAATACAGAATATTTTCACCCGTGAATATCAACAAGTTCCACAAAATATTCTAGAGATGCATTTCATGTATAACATTGCTGATTTCGAAGTAAACAATTTCGAAAATGGTGCACATTTTGCATCGTTGTCCTTCCATGGTCGTGACAGTAATTCATTTCATTTAATTTCATTTCATGTAATGTATGTAATGATGATACGAATAGCTATTTTCCCATTCAATTACACACGTGTGTATAGCGGGTTAATTATTCACTTTGATGCGCGCGTTTTGCATTTGTGTGCGCATTAGTTGTTAATGCGCGTAACCATGAATTGAAAGATAGCGCAATACGCGCTCTGTGCGCTAAGGGGGCCAGTGTCACAAACAGAACATAGTGCAGTGATGGTTCTATGATCAATGGTTTGTTTTCCTTTATAATACTTAAGTTTAATTGAAATCATTTATTTGTGCGATGATTATAATCATGCGAAGGATATAGAGCAAACAGAAGGGATATAAAACAAATATACCAAGCTTTTAGTTCAAAAGTATAGTGGAATTATATATCTTCGGAGGGACTGGCATAGTTACTATTTTTGTCCTCGGGGCTTCGCCCCTCGGAAAAAATAGTTCTATGCCAGTCCCTCCTCAGATATATAATTCCACTATACTTTCTCACAGCTTGGTATATTTGTATATTGTATTCAAGAACGAGCAATTATATTTATCTCGTTACTTTGTTATCATAACTATAAGCGGTATCATTAAAACGTCTGGTCTGTTCAACTATATTATATAATGAACATCTACACGCCATTTTTACGAGTAGCAATCATGGAGTGTGCAGACATCCCGACGCTCAGCCGCCATGACCGCTAGGCCATTCATTTAAGACATTTAATGAGAAGATGGCTCTTATTGTTGGCTAACTTCTTTCAAAAAAACATCGCAGAAGTACACACAATCTATACATTTTCCACGCACGAGTGAGGCATTTGATAAAACACGTGTGATTATAGTGATTTTGAAGGGTTTCCGTGACATTTTAAGTGGTTTCTATAATATTGTACACAGCTGCGTCACTGGGTTCTGATAAGCATTGAATACCTGTTTCCTACACTACATTTGGCAGGACCCAGCATGTATCCGCAGACCATTGGTTAACCTGGACGCAAGATGGCCGCATTCGGGTGCTGGGGGCTACAGACGGAAGGCGCATCACGGTAACTACGCACGCTGACCTGGAAAAGGTGAAAGAGCTTCACTGAGTAGAAAAGAGATTAAATAGAAAGTACCAATCCTTAGAAAGTTTTATATCTCTCTGGTAATTCTTCTTAAATGTACGTCTATGGCTGAAAGAGATTTATCTGACTCAACAAAACATCAATATCGAGTCAATGGAGAACAGTATAACCCCATTAATACTAGTTAGGTTTGATATGAAAGGACTTCAAACTCATAATCGGATAACCACCACTTGGCTAACGCTTCCCCTGCGATTAGTTGGCCTATAGTCTGATAGTCACTGAATGTTGAATCCCGTACTACAACAGTTTAATCCAAGCATAAGAAGTGGCTTCTCTATCGCACTTTTTATGTTTTTAATACCCGACTGGAACTTGGTTATAACACAAGATTTTGCTTATTGTTGACGTTGGAGCCCACTGGACAATACTACAGTACTCTATCTATTATGCATATTCAATGCAGTTCTACATGACTTGTTCTATTCATAGATCAGAGGTTGCAGACATTCAATTCGCAAACGAACTGTTTCCTACAGTACTCGTTCTTTTAAACTGTTCTTATTAGATGATTTTGTTTGTTTGTTGTATAACTAGTTTTTGCTTTATAATACATTTGGTGTGTCTTATACACATCGAATTGCCTGTTGTTGTATTTTTGTATATCATATTTTGTTGTTGCTGTTGATTATGGTAAATACGCATCCCTGTGCTATTTGTAAAAAATCGGTCAAGAAAAACCAAAAAGGACTTTTATGTACTAAATGCAATAAATGGGTTCACATATCGTGTTCAAGTGTATCAAAGAATAAATATAATAATGCATCTGAACAATTTATTAACTGGGAATGTTCAAAATGTATTTTCCAATATCTTCCATTTTTAAATGAACATGACATTTTTGATAACACACATAATACTATGGATGATTTTGATGATAGACGGAGTTTAATACAAAATGATAGTCTGAAGTATGATGTTTTATGCGACAAGGGATTAAAATTTCTACAATTAAATGTAGTAAGTTTGTTGAGGAATTTAGATGAAATACGAAGTATTCTATATGAAAATGAAATACATATGTTTGCCTTAAATGAAACTAGGCTCGATGAGAGTGTTGGAGAAAATGAAATTAATATACCTTGTTACAATATTGTAAGGAAGGATCGCAATATAAATGGCGGTGGTGTATTAGTGTATATTCATGAGAGTATTAATTACACAGTTATAGATCATGATTCTTTTAGTACGTTAGAAGTTATTATGATAATTATTCGGCAAAAACACGTAAAACCAATTATATTTTGTAACTGGTATCGCCCACCAAACTCGAAAAGTGAGGTTTTTAATTCATACGAAGAGTTATTGAGCTTCGCAGGAAGTTTTGATTGTGATTTTGTTTTAATGGGTGATATTAATTGCGATATAAAACAAAAACCGTTAAGTTGGGAAACAAAGAAATATAATGATATTAATAACATACATGTATATTATATGAATCAAATTAATACTCATGAATGTACACGCATAACAAACAACTCATCATCTTTGATTGATCATATGTTAACAAACAATCCTGAAAAGGTCAGTTCCTTTGGAGTATTGCACAATGGCCTAAGTGATCACTCAATGAGTTACCTTGTATGGAAGTCATGTAATGTTAAATCAGTTGTTAAATACGTTACTTATAGAAAAAAACAAAGGAGTTGATTTGGATGCTTTCAAACATGACCTTAGTCAACAGAATTGGAAACAAATAGAAGAATGTGAAAGCTTAGATGAAGCAGTTGATATGTGGGAACAAATGTTTTTAGAGGTAATGAATAAGCATATGCCTTTTAAGACTAAACGCGTCCGGAAAAAACAATCTCCGTGGTTGAATGAATATATTTTTAATTAAATGAAAGAACGTGATAAAATGAAGAAAAAAGCTGTACGAACTAAAAATGATGAGGATTGGAAGGCATTTAAAAAATTGAAAAATAAGGTTACATTACAAAGTAGAAAAGCAAAGCGTAAATATTTTATTGAACAAATTGTAGGAATAAAAGGTCGTTCTCAATCATGGACGGTTCTATCTTCTTTATTGTCTAAAAAGGACACATCATCCTATTTTCAGGTACCTCTGGATGATTGCCAGAAAATGGCAAATGAGTTTAATGAGCACTTTGCATCTGTTGCTAAGAATATGAATAATGATATTCATGTGGAAGAACAGTCCTCCGGACTTGATAATGAAAATTTTGTATTTGATGCAACCAAACATGATTTACTTGAATTATCACCAGTACTTGAAATTGATGTCCTCAAAGAATTAATGGCATTTCCTAATAAGAGGTCAGCTGGTCTTGATGGCATCTCAATCGAAACATTGAAAAAATCAGCCGATGCAATTATAAAGCCATTAACATACATGTCGATTGCTTATAAGGAGGTTCCTGCAAAATGGAAAATAGCTAAAATTATACCATTATACAAAAAAGGTGAGAAGCTTATTCCCAATAATTATAGACCCATATCATTATTAATATGTGCTTCGAAAATTCTTGAAAGAATCGTTCAGAATCAATTATTGAATCACTTAAATTTATATGAACTTCTTTCTCCACATCAATCAGGTTTTAGGAAAAAACACTCTACAGTCAGCGCTCTTGTTAAAGTAACAGATGACTGGCTTAAAGCCATGGATAAAAGCCTTTATACCGGTGTTTTGTATGTAGATCTTCAAAAAGCATTTGATATGGTAGATCATGAATGTCTTTTGAAAAAGTTGTCTTTGTTTGGTCTTGCTGACAATACGCTACAGTGGTTTAGAAGCTATTTGTCTGAAAGGAAGATACTGACCTCGATTAATGACACTTTATCAGATGTTTTACCATTGCCACTAGGAGTACCGCAGGGTTCACTTCTAGGGCCCTTATTATTTGTTATATATATAAATGATTTGCCATGTATATTTGATAAATGTAGCACCCATTTGTACGCTGATGATACAGCAATTTATTTTTCTCATAAAGATCCTAAAGTGGTACAATCAATTTTAACTCGGGAATTACTTGTTTTGGATGAATGGATGAAACGCAACAAATTGAAAATGAATTACGATAAAACTGTCTGTATGTTAATTGCATCACGATATATGTTAAACAAAGGTGATGAATTAAAATTGCAAATAGGTAAATATGTAATTGAGCAAGTACAAACTACTAAATACCTTGGATTAATTATTGATAATGAGTTGAAATGGGATGAACAAATTACTTGTTTATGCAAAAAAACTGGGCAAATGGTTTCTTTTTTAAGTCGCTTAAGACATTTCTTAGACAAATCTAGTTTGGTATTAATATATAAAAGTATAATTTTACCCCATTTTGATTATGCTGAAATTGTATGGATGTCAGCCTCTCAAACATTGCGCAATCAAGTGCAAAAAATTCAAAATAGGGCTGGAAGAATTATTTTGAAAATAAATCCATTTTTACACGTTTCGACTGAAGAGGTCCACAATAGATTAAATTGGGAAACATTAGAAAATCGCCGAAGAAATCATATGCATGTAATGATGTATAAAATTATACATGGTTTTACCCCAAAGTATGTGGGTATAAATTTAGAATGGAAAAGGAGTGAGTACTATTTACGTGCAGGTGATAATTTAGCTCTTCCGAAACCCCGAACTAACTATTGTAAAAGAACATTCTTTTATAGAGGATCTAGTCTCTTTAATGAATTAAACCCCATTGTTCGTAATGCAGCAACTTTATACGCATTTAAACAACATTTGTCAAAACTTTAAGATAGATTTCCTTACCGTTTAAAAAAAAGTTAATACTCATGTATATGCTTTGGTTTAATGTGTTAAATTATCGTTAGTTACAGGGATATAAGTTTGTATATTTGTTTTTGTTTTTTTTTTCTTTTGATTTTATACTATCATTTTTGTTTGTTTTGTTTTTTGTTTTGTTTTTGTTTTTTTTTTCGTTTTTTTTCTTCTGGTATACGGTATATTTCTACCCCTTGTATCTTATCTGGTCCCCATGGAAGAACAGC
This sequence comes from Echinarachnius parma, assembly GCA_037951105.1. Taxonomy (NCBI): domain Eukaryota; kingdom Metazoa; phylum Echinodermata; class Echinoidea; order Clypeasteroida; family Echinarachniidae; genus Echinarachnius; species Echinarachnius parma. Next base: position 83,325 of record JBAMJV010007004.1, on the reverse strand, counting down.
AGTGGGGTCTAATGCCCCACAGCTGAATATGGGCTATCCAGCCGTTCTTATCATTACTTTTATACTGTTTATTCATGTATAATTTGCACAATTTCTTTTATTTGTATATATGAATCTTCATGTATTGTTTTGATGTTGAATTTTTTTGTATACGGAAATAAAAACAAACAAACAAACCTCATACACACATCGAGAAGCGTAAAGGGATCTAGTATTAACTTTGTTCACATGTGCACACAGTTATGAAGGGTTGATAAAATGTGTATTGGTGTGATCTGATATGTGTGAACATTCACGTTACATGGATGTGATATATTGCCGAGTTATGAGCTAAAATGCACTGACTTTGTACACTGTTATGACAATCCAGTAGATAATTAAAAATCCTAACACTTTAATCGTGAATATCTTTTTAACGAAAGGGAAACCTGTCCCATGCTTATATCATGTCTATTGTTAATACGAATACAACAAGGTATGAGAGAACCATTGGATTTCTATTCAAGTTTTGTGGATTTGGACAACATCACTAGATCCCTTTAAGGAAATCACAATGTGATTATTATATAATGATAACGAATTCGTGTCAGTTTAATAATTGTTATTATAATAGTGGTATTCGATATCGGACATGAACAATTCACGGTGACCGTGTTTGTTTACCTAAATTGCACGAATTGCAAGAATTTAATTAAGCGCATGTACGCGAAGCTATCAAGGTTATATATTTATCAATAGATTAATCCATAATGATGGGTCATTTGTTGTCATGATAAATATGCGGACATATCGCAATTAATTTTCATATAAAATGCAAGAGTAAAAGTCGAAGGACTTTCCACAGCGTCATATGGCACCCCATTGTCTGTGCTCGGAGGGTGAATACTTTTATTGCTAGATCGGGATGGAATTATTATTGTCTCTTGTACATTGTTTGGTCGAGAGAAAAGATACATGATTATTATCATCATTATTATTATTATAATTATTATAATTAGTAGTATTAACATTAGTATTATTATTTTTATTATCATTATTATTATAATACTAATTATTATAAGTATTATAATTATTATTATTATTATTATTATTATTATCAACATTATAATAATTATTATTATTATTGTTATTATCATTATTATTATTATTACTATTATAATCATCATTACTATTATTATCAATATGATTATTATTATTTGATATGTCAACAACAAACAGCATATTAAATGAGGGCATTAGTTTCGATTTTTAATATGAGTATACGTTTGAGTGAACATGGGGACAGATAATTAGAGATATATACATGTACATGTTGTTGACTGATGTCAAAACGATTATAGACTACGCGAACTGCTGTAATTAAATCAATATTTTCTCGCATCCCAGTGTTATTATACTAGGAAGTCGAAAATTGCCTGCTGAATTTTGATTGGCTTGAAGTACGAGGAATTGTAATAATATGCTAACCCCGGCACTGTTTATGTGCCTTGACCACTTTTATTTATTTATTTATTTATTTCACATATTTATACAGAGTAACCACTTACATCGTGACGCACTTTTACACCAGTGTTAACACTAAGACCCGAAAGTCGAGGCCGATTTTCGGAAGTAGATGTACAATCATTTTAAATAGATGAAAATGATCAAAAACAATAACGGGTCTGGTAGAGAATCCAACAGAGACCTGAGGATAGCTAGACTGGTGCTCTAACCAGTGAGTTACAGAGAATTTTGTATAATATGGTCGTAGTTCACAAAAACCTTTCTTAATGCTCGTGATAATTACGTGCAAAATATAAACCTGACAAAAACCGGGGGGCCCATATTAATAAAAAAGACCACTATAATTGTTCCATTCGAAGTCGATTTTAGATGATATGATTATGAATGCAACAAGAGATAATTGTGATTGTCATTATAGCTAACAGCAATACACAGATAATCATAGTTAGTGATTATAGTATAAGAACAATTTTGTGTTGCTTCATACTAACAGGTAACATGTAAAATAAACTTAGAATAGAAATTATAGCTATACTGAACAAAGAACAGTTGATTTCCAATTTGAAATGTTTGATATTTTAAAGGCTTTTGTGAAACAAATAACAGAGTTAAAAGATTGTGAACCAGTTGTATTGGTCTAAAGCATGCTTGCAATAGTTAAATAAGCCTCTTCCTGTTTATGTGATTGAAATATCTGTTCTTATTCACACTATCAGACAGCGTTATATACAGTATATGTATACTAAAACAGTACAAATGTCATACTTATTCTGAATGATAATCATAACATTTAATTTTAATTTTTGAATGTTGATACATCATTATAGAGTTTGAATTATTTGAATTGAAATGAAACGAGTCCCCCGAATCTAGGAATAAGTGTGAATGCAATGGGCCTCTCCTTCCCAACACGCTCTTGGTAGCTCGATATTGTATAGGCAAAGGGGAAAGATGAGTATTTATTATTATCAATACGCATGATATGCGTAGGTCGTCCGACATGGGGAATGACCGTGTAAGGGTAGAGCTAAGAAATGATAAACCACCATCGTTCCTATAGAATTGGTAAAAACAACAACAACAACAACAGCAAGTCATCGAATAAACAAACAATGAAAGAGAGAGAAAGTGCAAAAGTATTTGAAATCAAGTGAGAAAGATCGAGTAAATCAGTAGAGTGGGTTGCGGAGAAGGACAACAAGAGGAAATACGGTATTATGCGTGAATTAAAAAGAAATAGAGAAAACAATATTGAGATTAAAAGAAGGCAAAGAAAATGGGATTCCAACGGGATTCGAACCCGAGACCTCCGGATTGCTAGACCGGTGCTCTTCCGATTGAGCTATAGAAAACCCTAGTTCGGTGCTCGTCCCTGAAACCCCTTAATTCTCATTGCCTGAATGGTCAGAAGCTATTATAAACATTTCTTGGCCTTCTTTTAATCACAATATATTTCTGGTCAGTCTCTTTATAATGTTTGAATTAAAACAATATTGAGAAACATTAATTAAGGAAGTGAGATAATTGATGGAGCATTTGAGGGTGACAGTGGGAAAAGCAGCTAATAGACTGAGGCAGAGATAGAGAGAGGGGTAGAGAGTGGGAAGGAGAGGGAGAGGGGGAGAGGGGGGAGATAGAGAGAATACAGAGGGGAAAGAAAAAGCGGTAAGAGGAATGGAGGAGGGAGGATGATAGGAGAGAGAATGATGATAGGATGATATCAAATGTGCGGGGGCGGGGGGGGGGGGGGGGGGGGAGAGAGAAGAAAATAAGACAATTTATGATGAGATGAGAGGGGGAGGGCGATGACAAGAGAGTGAGAGCGGGAGAGGGGAGCGACTGTAATCATATTGGCTGATCGGTGGACAGGACAAAGTGGGGGATAGAGAAAGTGGGATGATATAGAGAGAGTCAGAGAGAGAAAGGGAAGAGAAAGGCACTAAGAGATAAGAAAGGATGATCATGATGATAGAAAATTTGCGCGGGAAGGAATGGGAGAAAAAGATAATAGGAGGGAGACGCGGATGAGATGGGGAGACGGAGCACTGTGATCTATATTGGTGGACAGGAAAAAGAAAACAAAATAAAGCCTATGTATTAACACGTTGGGTAAACATGGACAAGGAGAATAGAGAGAGTGTGGAATAAAAACGGGTGAGAGATGAAAATTGGGGACAATAATTATACAATTATCGCGGGAGGGATGGGAGAAAGACATAATAGGAGGGAGTCGGAGGGAAATGACAAGAGAATTAGATAGGAGAGGGGAGGAACATCGCGATCACTATACTCCTATTGGTGGACCGGATTAAGCAATATGTCATATCATAGCACTGGATGGATGGATAACTTTATCGGGATTCATTCTCACTGAACTAAACAACCGAATGTCAGACCATCCGGAGACATGCTGATCATGCTGATAGAGCAAACATTCTATTCTTCCCTGAACTTAACGAAACGGCTGGAATCTATAATATACTGCTTGGATTGTTTTTGTCACTAAGGATATTGCTAAACGCAAAACTGTATTTTGGAGAAGGAGAAGAGGTTGCGTGAACAAAACTTTCTGACATCGTTTTTCGCTCTTTTTGAAGAACTAAGGTAAATATTTCACATTTCAAACAGCTATTTGGAAGTTTTTTTTTTTAAATTTGATTAATTTGGATATAACTCATTTTATACTAAATTATGCAAAATTAACCACTTTATTGTTACGATCAACTTTTTTTTTCTTTTCAAAGAAGTAAACATTTATGATAACTATGCTAGTGTACTTTCATTAATGTGAATTAAACAAATTAACATAAACCGTTGATTATTATATGAATGTTGAAAACCGTATTTATTGAAAAGCGTTGTCCACATTTTAAGCCAGAGCTTCAAAACATATTACTTGTTTTTATTTAAATGAATGTTGTAAAGTGGAATCATGTCTATGATTAGTAAAAACGCGCGAGGTACAGTAATAATAGTATAATGTAAGTTACACCATCATTCAGGTTCGGAGCTTATTAATGTTGTCATTATTGATTTTTACCCGTATCCATCATTGATTCTTCTCACATTATAGTGCACTCGCAAAATAGGGTTACTCGAGGGCGAATGAACCCTTTACGTGTTTGGCTTTGTACACATTCTAAGAGATTTCCACAATCTCGAAGGGAATGAGTCAGAAAACAATTATTTTAGTAGAATATGCAACTCTCCTACTTTACACTTCTACCATGCCTGCACGGTGGGGTGTTTCACAAAGATCCTAAGTTGAACTTAACTCTAAGTTGGACTTAAAAACTATGGTAAGCCATTTGTAGCCTTGGAATAAAACATATTCAAAAGCAAAAATGCTAGTACTTTAGACTTTTCATAAATTTTACATCAAGAACATGAAATCTCCTTGATAATAGAAAAATATTTATGATATGAATCAACATTTATGCCTTTAAAAAAAACTTGTACAACATTTTTTTCAAAGAAACTAAAGGCTTTCCATAATTTTAAAGTCCAACTTAGAGTTAAGTTCAACTTCGGATATTTGTGAAACACCCCCTGGTCATGTTGGAGATAAATATTGTGCATTTATACTTGTTACTGGCGTACATATAGGGGCAATGATAGGGACTGTACTATATTCCTTTGTATTGTAAATGATTGTAATTGATGCGTATAATTATTTTGTTGCAAATGAAATAAAAATTGAAATTGAAATGGACATTTAAAGTAGGAGTGCGAATGCTCATTTTGTTTGAACCCCGTATACAAAAAGTCTCTATATCGCGGGAGGGGGTCGCATCCCTTATTATGTAAGACGGTTCGCTCCCCACCCATGCCCACCAACAGCTTTTGCTGATTACACCGCTAATAACTCTCATCAAAACGGTTAATAATTGGATGATCGATGGAAGCTATAATTAGAAGAGTACGGAGAAAATAAATCTTTGTTGTACAATTGGAATTGAACCATTGCACGCATTTGAAACAAACGTAAATCAACTAAATTGGACTCAAACTAGACCTAAACTGGACCTTTTCAGAACTACCACAGTCCCCCTTTAGGATTATCCGAGGAAGAATCATATACTCCTTTTAGGACTATCCATTCTATTTTCCTTTTTACATGATGATACCGCAAGCCAATAGTGTAAGATGGACCTAAGTTAAAATATCTTAGGAATTGGCCTTGCGAGATACATGACTATATTGGACATGTTTATATGCAAGAAAGGTGAGCAAATTGAAATTGAATGAAAATCATAGTTATTGTCTCACAAAATAGTTGGCGCTTTATCTTATTTCTTATTTTATTTCCAATAGGTGACGTTTTTCAAAATGAAGATTGTACTACTTTTGTTAATGTACGTGGCCTTTAGCAGACAACAGTCAGATGGTAAGTTCAGTATTTAGATTAGTATATAGATCTAGTAACTGTTGACATGTGCAAAAAGGGATGAATGGTTAAAAAGGGATACAAAATATATTATCGTGATCCGGTATGTCCACTAAGTTAATAATATTTAACAAAAATATGGCCGAGCAATGACCAAAAAAGCACTGACTTTTTACACAGTTATAACTTTCCAGTGGATGATTAAAAAACCGAACTCTTCAATCGTAAACATCTTGTAAACGAATTCGAAAAACCAAAACCCGTTCTATGCTTCTATTGGTAATGCAAATGCAATGTTGCTATAGATTTATTATAACAGTGTTATTATTAATCATGGCCTGTGTTTTTTATCAGTGTTATCTGTCTATGATGTTCGCTAGATAAACACATTTTTGACAGTATTACAAGAGGGGATTTACAACAATACTTCTTTGAAGATGTGCTTGATTGATTGATTGATTGATTGATTGATTGATTGATTGATTGATTGATTGATTGATTGATTGATTGATTGATTGATTGATTGATTGATTGATTGATTGATTGGTTGATTGATCGATGAATTGATCGATTATCGATTGATTGGTGGGCTCTTCTTCAACCTTGTGTCTTTGTTTGTTTGTCTGTCTGCCTGCACATCTCTCTATTTGTTCGTGTGTTTGTTTGTTTCGATGCCTTTATGTTTTGTTTTGGTCAGGTAGAGTGCATGTACACAGTAAAAGTAAAAAGTAATAAAGTAGTAAAAAGATCCACAGTAGTTTACTATCTTGGGTAGATAACTACGTCTTTGCATACTACAACACTATGGGTGGAATTCACAAAGGAGGTTTGTAGGAGGTTTGTACAAACCATGGTTTTACCATTAATGCTGCTCGTATACAAGTAAATTGTAAATCAACATTGTTAACAAGTAAGGAGTTTACATTCTTTCTCCATCAATTTACAAATGGCATTCCATAGATGTAAACCATGGTCAAACCATGGTTTGTACAAACCTCCTACAAACCTCCTTTGTGAATTCCACCCTATGGCCCGTATTCACAAAGGAGGTTTGTACAAACCCCGGTTCAAACCGCGGTTTACATCTATGGAATGCCAATTGTAAACTGATGGAGAGAGAATGTGTACCATCAACATTGTTAACAAGTAAGGAATTTACATTCTCTCTCCATCAGTTTACAATTGGCATTCCATAGATGTAAACCGCGGTTTGAACTGGGGTTTGTACAAACCTCCTTTGTGAATACGGGCCATTATGCTAGCTTGATGTGGGGGAGGGGTGAAGTACGCTGGTAATCGGTGTCAATACTGAGATATTGTCATTAATGTCCAGAAATTACAAACATTTAGATAATTTTTTTTATTTGTTGTTATTTAATTATTTGTTAGCGTGTTTGTTTGCTCAGTTGTTTGTTAATTGAAGAGTATATTCTCCATGTTAAGGAGACAAGTGAGGGCCTGGCTGGAAATGCTATATATGCAACGAATCGTCGCGGACTAGACAGAAAACTCCATCTCGTTATGGGGGTCCTTTAAAGGTAAAGGCCAGTTTTGGAAACGCCCCCCTCTCAAAAAAATGAAATGGAAGCTCTTATTACCAATAATGTGAAAGAATATAATTGTACTAATATAGGATTATCCAAATTTGGCCAAGAAACCGCCTACTAATTGATATATTTGCAAAATTATAACTTGATCTGCTGCAGATAGAGATCGCCAACTCCGGAATCGCCCATACGCTACGTACAATGACCACGTGCGAGTACACGAGGTGTTCGTTTTTACGGGTTTGTCCCCAGCTTGTCGATATCTCCCCCAGCGCTAGCGGCGTGGACAGGTCCGAACTGGCGGTGGATTTATAAATTTCACAGGCGGATATTGGATTTCTTCCGATATTTCTGTATTTAACGATGCTTAGGTTCCGATTTTAACACACAAGCCCTATTTCAATACTTATTCAACAATTATGATCAATATAGATGTATTCGGCTTCTTTCCCAAAACTGGAATTCATCTTTAATATTATGACGTCATACTGAACGGGTGAGAAAAAAAAATCGTCAAAGAACCCTCGAAACCATTGGCTGATTTTTCGGAATAGTCGCGGACCTACTTGTATCAAACTGATTTCGTAATGGTCTTTGTTTTCAGGTGACATTCGCCTCGTGGACGGACTAGTATACAGCGAAGGGAGGGTTGAAATCTTCTACAACGGGACGTGGGGGACGGTGTGCGATGGCAGCTGGGGCGGGGAGGACTCCGAGGTCGTGTGTCGGGAGCTCGGCTTCGAGGGGGAGATCGAACACAAGGTACGGAGTTCATTGATAGCGATTCATGAAATGTTTACAGAATCATATTTTCGACGCTAATAAATTGACAAATATTGCATTCTGTTTAGTCTACCTCCTCCATTCACCTACGTTTATTTCGTCACGGACGGGGAACTAATTCCATTCCCATAGACTTTGTACAGAGAGTGCGCTTACAGACAGAGCGAGAGGGGAATCTAATCCACGATTCAGCCTGAAATATTGGAAATATTGGCATTCAACGAGATACTGTATAAAATATTAATACGATTATGCATATAATAATAGGTTTTTTTTATGAATGACTTCAAAATCGGCGAAGGCAACCAGGTCCCAGACCGCGCGTGGTAAGCCCTTCTGTGATCTCATCCATGCCATTGGTACAAGTATGATTTAAAAATGCTTTATCATTGGGATCAATGTTCATAATGAATCGTCGGGATTTTGATTTTTCAATACAATTTTGCAAGAACGACGCGATTAAACAAAGAATGCAACAGGGCTATTTTGCTTGATCATACAAATCATCGTGATCTTTACAGTCATTTCATTTATTTTGTTTTTAAAGAACGACGCATATTTTGGGGAAGGCAACGGGACGATTTGGCTAGACGATGTGGATTGTGATGGTACGGAGCTTCGACTGGTCAACTGTACATGCTGCAGTGGCGATCCATTAGGCAGTAATACGTGTGAACACAAGGATGACGCCGGGGTGCGATGTCTGTGTAAGTTTCAAGGCACGGGGGTGTTTCACAAAGATCCTAAGTTGAACTTAATTCTAAGTTGAACTTAAAAAGTATGGAAAGCCGTTAGTTTCTTTGAACAATTTTCTTAAAAGTCCTTTTAAAAGGCATTGAATGTTGTTTCAATTCATAAATATGTTTCTATTATCAAAGAGATTTCATGTTCTGCATGTAAAATTTATGAAAAGTCTAACATACTTGAATGTTTACTTTTTAATATATTTTGTTCCGATACTACAAATGGCTAACCATACTTTTAAAGTCCAACTTAGAGTCAAGTTCAACTCAATAGGATCTTTGTGAAACACCCCCAGGACAGCTTGGACAGGTCAAGTTAGCTATAAAACCAATGTTCCGCGAATAGATCTAAATATTGGAGCCAATCTTTGCGAATAACTGAGACCCCTTTGAAAATCCGTTTGTGCCAAAAGGGCCATCCCAACCGTTTGTGGAAATAAATAAATAAATACATAAATAAATACAATTAAATTAAAACTGTGCATAATCTATACGAGTTTAAGAACATCTTTATTTTGGGGGGCAAACATTTCATCATTATACATAATTAAATATTGTAATAATTGCTATACTAATATTATCGTCATTGTATAGGTCAAATGTGTAGATCTTCTCCTAAAACTAGATTATTGTATCATTGCAATTGTATATAATATCTTAATAACATATAATGCCATGATGATATTATCATTATTAGCACGATGTTATATATCATACATTGTAATAATACGGTAGATGAATTGATTTTGTAGCTATTTATGAAGTTAAATCGGTTGTTACAAGTATCATGTATCACAATTATCATTATGATTGTTAATCGTCATAACTATACCGATTTTTAGATATCGATGATTGCGCCTCTTCACCCTGTGCTAATGGAGCGACCTGTGAGGAAGGCATCAACTCGTACAACTGTACCTGCGCCGTTGGATTTGAAGGGCTACAATGCGAAATAAGTACGTACGTCCGTCTATACGTTATGGTGTTTGCTTGTTTGTTTGTATGTATTTGTGTAGTTATTATGTTTGTTTGTTTGTCCGTATGTTTGATTGATTGATTGATTTGAGCAACGTGTGAGGAAGGTAACAACTCGTACAACTATACCTGCGCCGCCGGATTTGAAGGGCTTCAATTAAAAATAAGTACGTTCGTCTATTTTTTCGTTCGTATGTTTGGTTATTGTTTGTAGGTTGTTTGTTTGTTTGTATGTTTGATTGATTGATTTAATTGAGTAACGTGCGAGGAAGATATCAACTCGTACAACTATACCTACGCCGCCGGATTTCAAGAGGTTCAATGCACAATAGGTGCGTTCGTCTATTTATTCTTTCGTATGTTTTTGTTTTTGTTTATTTGTTTGTTTTCATACAATTTATTTCCGAATAAGGCATTATGGATATATGGATGGCTTCCACTAGTAAAATATGGCTAGTACTCTGGCTATATCTTGTTGTTTTCAGGATATATTTCCCCGCACATCGGCGTTTTTATCGCACAGGGAGGGTTTGTTGCAGCCACCAGCTGCCCCCCTCGCCATGCTCGTACGCCTAATGATTGAATTTACAAATTAAACATTAGGTTACAGTTATTATTTACAAGATATTGGCAAAAGTCAATTCAACTATAAAATAATACTCACTTATCTCTTCGACAGATATCGACGAGTGTGCATCGGGGCCTTGTCTGAATGGAGCGACCTGTAACGACCAGGTCGACGGCTATAACTGCACTTGCGCTGCCGGATATAACGGAAGCCACTGCGAAACAGGTATTTAAAGGGGTAGTACAGTTTTGGTAAGGCTGAACTTTAGTAACCAAACCTGGACAGTAACATTATAAACTAATAGTTATTACTCCACCATGCTCGAAAGGTATACAAAATTACAAACGACTAAGTAAAAAGCCTGTTATCATAAAAAAGAGCCATTAAAACACAAGAGGGCGCTTTCTAAAAAGGCATTGGTTTCAACCATTTTTCATACAAAATAATGCATGTGATGTTCTATTGAAATAATGGTTAAGTAGATAGATCATCAACAACTATTTAAAAAACGGTTTTGAAAATTTGTGGAAAAGTGTAAGCATTTTTTAAATTTTTTGAAAAAATCATCGAATTATTTGGGCCCCAAATAATTATAAGATCAAATATATTTATTGATATTTCAGCCGTTTCTGGTCCGATTTTGACCAAATAAAGTTTATTCTGCCATTAAAATTGCATGTTCTCTCAAATTCGACACTCAGTTTTTCATTATCTCACAAAAAAATTGTAATGTGCAGCGCCCTCTCTACCAAAACTAAACTACCCCTTTAATCACGTATATCTTTACAGGGGTGTATTCTGAAAACGATTTAAAGTTAGCAAATCGGTATTCATTTACCACAGCTTCAGAATACCGATTTGGCTAAAATTATTTTAGTGACATAGATACAATACATTTTAGCTTTAAATCGTTTTCAGAATACACCCCAGATGTTAAAGGGATCTAGAAACGTTGCTGCAACAACTTATGAAGGATCGATCAAATGTGTATTTCTGCGATCTAATATGTCCACCAAGTGATGTGTAGAAATGCCGTCGGTGGCAAATGCATGTCATATTAGGCCCGTTCACACACAGTAAAATAAGTGCGATTTAAATTTCGAAATTTTAATCGCGATCCATATATCGTTTTTGTTTTACCCGTGCGGACATACACATTTGTGTCGCGATTAAAATTGAACTAGAAACTGCGATTTAAAAAAAATAAGTGCGATTAGTTTGCGTGTGTGAACGTTCAAGAGAAAATTTAAACAAGCGAAATTGTATATCCCATAATGCAAAGTGCTGCGGTCATTATGTATGCATGCGCAGTTCGGACAAACGAAGGTTCACAATTCTGCAGTCTGAACTAGTGCAATTTTTCTACGTGTGAACAGGCGCAAATAAAATCGAAGTTTGAATCGCGATTCAATATATTGGCAGATAGGTAATTGAATAAAATTTCTTAAAACTGTGTTTCCATATTGTTTTTGTATTCTCCAGAAATCAATGAATGTTTGTCATCGCCATGTCAGTACGGAGCGACCTGTACAAATCTTGTCAATGGATATGACTGCACATGCACTGCCGGGTATGAAGGAACCCACTGTGAAACAGGTATTCCATCAGCTGTGCTTTCTTTTTGTTCTTCTTCTTTTTTTTTTGGGGGGGGGGGTTAGTCTATAGTAACCCTGGTAGCAATATTCTTGACAGGATCATTATGAGGTATCTGTAAGAAGAGGAATGGAAATGGAACGATAACTAATAATTTTGGCACAGTAATCTAATCAAATGTGACTGGCTATAGCAAAACTCTGCACTTGTCGGTAAAAAATCAAAATAGATGTCCATCCCATTAGAAAGGCCACATCACAAGCTTTCATTAATTTGATGCTTTGTTCGAACAAATTGGTCAATAATTTATGAACATATGATTGTTTCAATTTTACAATGAATAATAAGTCTTTTACACACATTGTGAACTTAAAATGCCCATTTCTTCAAAACATGACTTACCGACAAGTGCAAGGTTTTGCTGTACCGGTCACGAACATAAGTAATATAATACACAATATTGCATAGACGATATGAGGAGAATATTTCAGGAGAAAGAAAGTACACAGGACATGCAGGATGTAGCGCACTCTAGCAAGATTGTACGGCTATACGACCAGTCCGAAGCAGCCGCGGCGCCGCTCTAAATCACCCCGAAGAGGATAATGTTTTTGACATTGATGACGTCGAGTTGACGACGACTAGGATATATTCATTCTGTATATTTTTGGTTGTTTGCTTGTTTTCATGTCTTCGTTTTTCAAAGTAAGCAAGGTAAATTTAACACCATTACGTTTGTCTTGCAAATCGTCTAATCGTCCAACTGGGAGCAATTCAACAACTAATGTTAAAAAAAAAAAACATTATATAATTATGATATGATAAATATAGATAAATCATGATAATAAACTAGCACCAATGATGCGGTGACCCGGTAAATAACTGAAACTGTTCCGTGCTCTCTACGTAACTACCCCAGTGAACATTTGTATTCCATGTCTCTGTACTATATATTTCGCCATACATATCTGTATAATGTTCAAAGTATCAATGTCTCTGTATTTCCCCCCCCCCCCCCAGAAATCAACGAATGTGCATCGTCTCCGTGTCAAATCGGTGCCACCTGCCTGGACGTGGTGAACGGATACCTCTGCACGTGTGTCGATGGATATGAGGGATTCACTGCGAAACAGGTACAGTCAAATCGGTGATTATTGACCTCCCAAGCATGCCAAGCATACTCAGGGTAACAAGGAAAGTGGCAGCTGAGATTGCATTTCTATAGTCAGGTTCCATAACCGGGGATAAAATCTGACACCAGTCTTAACATTTTTAATTGGGTAGGTATAAAACAGTGTTCCTTTTTATGAAAATAAAACATAATCATTCAGAAGAATCCAACGATGATATTAATAGATTATAATATCAAATATCCATAACAGTGTTTCCCTCTGCACGGGATCAATCTTGGTGGCCACTTTTGACAGATTTAAATATTACGTATATAGTCCGTATAGTCAATACATTTCTGTATAAATCAAACACATCGAAGGAACCGCTATGTCTTGTCTAAGTCATATTTATGCATGAAATGAATTCATAAGATAACATCATGGCTTGGCCTACGGATTTTGCATCGCGAAGTTGTGTAAAGCCAACGCGTAACTGTCCCGTTTAATCAGTAGTGATTACCTTAAAAGGGAAGGTTATGTTCTGATGTCGAGGTCATATTTAAGGCTGAACGACTTATGAAGTCTTGAATGTCTACTTCTAGTTGGTTGGCAATATAGACAGTTGTTGGTGGTTGCCAATCCCCACTTAAACACATATCTCATTTTCGTATTACGCCACTATTTGGCAGAAACCAACGAGGGTTCGTCAACACCCTGCCATAATGGAGCAACTTGTGCCGACCTGATCAATGAATATAACTGCACGTTGCGTTATCGGTTACGAGGGGAAGCAAAGTGTGAACTGAGGCAGGTAAGTTGTCCTCTCCTCCTTCCTTCTCCCTTCTCCTCCTCTTCCTCCTCTTCCCTCCTCCTCTTCCTCCTCTTCCTCCTCTCCTCTCTTCCTCCTCCTCTCCGCCACCCAGCCGAGGACTCCGCCATCGGCAGAGAGGAAGCAGGCCTGCGGTACCTCTGCAGAGCGGCTCCTCCTCTTCCTCCTCTTCTCCTCTTCCTCCTCTTCCTCCTCTTCCTCCTCCTCTTCCTCCTCCTCTTCCTCCTCTCCCTCCTCTTCCTCCTCTTCCTCCTCTTCCTCCTCTTTCTCCTCTTCCTCCTCCTCTTCCTCCTCCTCTTCCTCCTCTTCCTCCTCTTCCTCCTCTTCCTCCTCTTCCTCCTCCTTCTTCCTCCTCCTCTTCCTCCTCTTTCTCCTCTTCCTCCCTCTTCTCCTCTTCCTCCTCTTCCTCCTCTTCCTCCTCTTTCTCCTCTTCCTCCTCCTCTTCCTCCTCCTCTCCTCTTCCTCCTCTTCCTCCGCTTCTCCTCCTCTCCTCCTCCTCTCTCTCTTCCTCCTCTTCCTCCGCTTCCTCTCCTCTTCCTCCTCTTCCTCCTCTTCCTCGTCTTCCTCCTCCTCTTCCTCTTCCTCTTCCTCTTCCTCTTCCTCTTCCACTTCCTCTTCTTCCTCTCCTCCTCCTCTCCTCTTCCTCTTCCTCTTCCTCTTCCTCCGCTTCCTCCTCCTCTTCCTCCTCTTCCTCCTCTTCCTCCTCCTCTTCCTCCCCTCTTCCTCCTCTCCCTCCTCCTCTTCCTCCTCTTCCTCCTCTTTCTCCTCTTCCTCCTCCTCTTCCTCCTCTCCCTCCTCCTCTTCCTCCTCTTCCTCCTCCTCTTCCTCCTCCTCTTCCTCCTCTCCCTCCTCCTCTTCCTCCTCTTCCTCCTCTTTCTCCTCTTCCTCCTCCTCTTCCTCCTCTACCTCCTCCTCCTCTCCTCTTCCTCCTCTTCCTCTGCTTCCTCCTCCTCTTCCTCCTCTTCCTCCTCTTCCTCCTCCTCT
Source organism: Echinarachnius parma (assembly GCA_037951105.1). NCBI lineage: Eukaryota > Metazoa > Echinodermata > Echinoidea > Clypeasteroida > Echinarachniidae > Echinarachnius > Echinarachnius parma. The sequence continues at coordinate 68,298 of JBAMJV010007004.1, read as the reverse complement.
TCCTCCTCTTCCTCCTCCTCTTCCTCCTCTTCCTCCTCCTCTTTCCTCCTCCTCTCCTCTTCCTCCTCTTCCTCCTCTTCCTCCTCCTCTTCCTCCCTTCCTCCTCTTCCTCCTCTTTCTCCTCTTCCTCCTCCTCTTCCTCTTTCTCCTCTTCCTCCTCCTCTTCCTCCTCCTCTCCTCTTCCTCCTCTTCCTCCGCTTCCTCCTCCTCTTCCTCCTCTTTCTCCTCTTCCTCCTCCTCTTCCTCCTCCTCTCCTCTTCCTCCTCTTCCTCCGCTTCCTCCTCCTCTTCCTCCTCTTCCTCCTCTTCCTCGTCTTCCTCCTCCTCTTCCTCTTCCTCTTCCTCTTCCTCTTCCTCTTCCTCTTCCTCTTCTTCCTCCTCCTCCTCCTCCTCCTCTTCCTCTTCCTCTTCCTCCGCTTCCTCCTCCTCTTCCTCCTCTTCCTCCTCTTCCTCCTCCTCTTCCTCCTCTCCCTCCTCCTCTTCCTCCTCTTCCTCCTCTTCCTCCTCCTCTCCTCTTCCTCCTCTTCCTCCGCTTCCTCCTCCTCTTCCTCCTCTTCCTCCTCTTCCTCGTCTTCCTCCTCCTCTTCCTCCTCTTCCTCCTCTTCCTCCTCCTCTTCCCTCCTCCTCCTCCTCCTCCTCCTCCTCCTCCTCCTCCTCCTCCTCTTCCTCCTCCTCTTCCTCATCTTCCTCCTCCTCTTCCTCCTCTTCCTCCTCTTCCTCCTCCTCTTCCTACTCTTCCTCCTCCTCCTACTCTTCCTCCTCCTCTTCCTCATCCTCTTCCTCTTCCTCATCCTCTTCCTCCTCTTCCTCCTCCTCTTCCTCTCCTCCTTCTTCTTCTTCTTCTTCTTCTTCTTCTGCCTCCTCCACCTTCTTCTTCTTCCTCTTCTTCTGCCTCCTTCTTCTTCTTCTGCCTCTTCTTCTTCTTCTTTTTTTTCTTCTTCTTCTGCCTCTTTTCTTCTTCTTCTTTTCCTTTTCTAGCTATTATTATTTTTATAATGATTATGTTCATTATTATTTTTTCATTATTATCATTATCAATATGAATTGTTATTTTGTATTATTAATATTATCATAAATGTTGGTATTATTGTTATCATCATTATTTTGATATTATCACTATCATTATAAGTATTGTTTTTCAATTCAATTCAGGTACCGACGACTGTGTGTCCTCCCCGTGTGAGAATGGAGGGACATGCATGGATCTTGTCAACGCGTACAGATGTGTCTGCCCGGCTGGGTTCAAGGGCAGAAACTGTCAAATAGGTTAGTCCAAACGGGGCAGCCGTAACTTATTGTATTCGTATTTTGTCCTCCAAGGCCCATATCCATAAAACCCCACTAGCTCTTAGTTTCATGTTAAAATCATTTGGGATCATACAGTTTTGTGAGCAACAAGCAATTTTCCTGGTTCCAATCAGGTTATCTGGGTTGGCCATAGATACCAAATGTACCCTATTTGATAAATACAGGGTCATGTGTTAAATACTTAGCCACTGTTAGCCATGCCATTAAAAAGTGACTTACCATGGAACTAAGGTAGCGGGGTTTTATGAATATGCGCCCTGGAGGTTTGGGGGTGTATTCTGAAAACGATTTTAAAGGGACTGTCCGCCTTTTGCAAGCCAACTTTCAAAAGTTGCGAGGTTATTGTCTTATATGAAAGAAAAATGTCATTTAACAGCATGCCTGAACAAATTAGGGCTTGAAATCTCTTTTTCGTGGAGTTATAGACCTCAAAATAATTAAACGACACAGCGCATTTAATTGTGCATTATACGAGTATTCACTCGGTGCGAAATTTCGCTCACGGCGCATTCCACAGAGTACCACGTTGCTGTGCGTGACCACTACGTGACCTGCGCACAGATTGTGATCGAACAACGGCGTAAGCGAATACTAAACAAAATAACCAAAACTCGCTAAAACTGACTACATGTAATTGTATATTCTATTTAGCGCATCGCAGATCGCAGAATGCATGTCCGAAACAAACACGCAAAACAATTGAAACACGATATTTGTTTACGAATTGTATATATGTTGGGATTGTTACTGTCGCACTCTCTTTATACTGTATAAAGGGACTCTGCATCAGGTAGAGAGGTATAATTCTGGTCTAGTGGTCAGGGCGCGGCCCGCTCGCGAATTTTTAAACCGTAGGATGGCAACTGAAAATAAGCAGTGAGCAGTGATGTTGGGCACAGTTTTCAGACCTTAGTGAAAACCGTGCATGATACATTTACTAAATAAACCGCTACTCAACACTTATTATGGCAAAAGAAAAGAAGAACAGAGGATTCGAACCCATGTTATCAAGAAGTGTTGAAGTCCACAGCATGCCCATTAGGCCACGTAAATTGCCGATGGTCAGAACGGTCTCATTGTGATTATAATCCTCAAACTCACCCAAACCCTAATCTAAGTTATGAATATTCATGAGTAGCCCTTGACCTACATAGCTGCTTATGAATAATTCATCAATCTTCAGTTGCCATCCTACGGTTTAAAAATTCGCGGCCCGTTCTTCGCAATACTCGGTCCGGGTTCCAATCGCGGCTGCGTCTTTCGGATGGTGACGTTAAAGGGAGGTCCCAGACGTATAATCAAAATTGATTGTACGCGTCTGTAGAAACCTAATAACCAACCAACATACATTGTAATAACGCTATCTATCAGTAGATATTGGGCACGGCTCAAGTTATGCGATGTTCGAAAAAAAAAACCAATAACTGACAAGAACTGTCATCGAAGTATCAACGGACATACATTTATATCCGTACAAGTCAAAGTATCCTGGAACAGAGTGTCAGCATGATTTGAGTGAGGTACGTCCAGCTTAAGGTGCCGATGGTGTTTATCTTTACGCTCTTAATCATGTTATATCGCCCCATGTTATATGTCCATCAGTATGATACAATTCCCTTTCATAACTTTTTTTTATAATTCAAACTGTATTTTCTGTAGCTGCACTAAACTGTTCGAACATGTCGAATCTGGACAATTTCGTTGCCGACTGGGGAGCCGTGAAAGACACATACAGTCATAGAGCAAAGCATGTTTTAATGAGGCTAAAACGCTCGTTTTATTCAGATTCCAACGATCGAACTTTCTCACCCGAATAGTACTCGGCTGGAGATACATCATTTTAAAAATGCGATAACTTCAGTTTGCAATAACCAATTGTACAATGTGATATATGACATTGTAGAAAATATGTCATTCTTTGCTTCCATATAATTATATTTTTAATTCAACAACGACAAAAAGATGAAAATCAAGTGTAATAACTTGACAAAATTCGTTTTTGAAAGTTCTTTTTCATTCGGCTTGAAAACTTACAAAATGTACTTGCGTCTCCTTCATATTTATACCATATGAAAGGTAATTTAATACACTTTACAAATATGTCAATTTTGAAGCCGTTTATTTCTTAATCGGGTCAGGAGCCAACAAAGACCAGCAAAGGACAAAATAAAATATCATATTGTTGGCTTTCAGCGGCAATCCAGCCCGTTGATTGGTTGAATCAGCATCACGCAGATTCTCCACGTCCCGCGAAGAAGAGAGAGGGGGAGAGAGAATTTCTCTTTCCCCGCACAGCGCGTTGTTCCGAGGGGAGCCTGGTATTGCGTTATTTGAATGAGGCCAATCACTGGCCCGCTTCAAACACACCCCTTCGTACCATCCAATGGGAATGCTCGTTCGCATTTTAGTTGTTCTTAATTTGTACCTGAGTGGTATTTTCTTGGCTCCTGACCCGATTATCCAACGCAACAAAATAAAACCTACGTATCCTGAAAGAGTATAAAACATGCTTTACAATGATTATAAAATCAATGAGACGCAAGAAGCATAAACTGTTATTTTTCACCTCTGAACTTATTATTTTTTGGTGATATTTGACAACAAATTGCACTGGTAAAATTTGATTTAATACTTGATTAATTATGATAGACATAACATATGATTCTTCCTCTAACATTTGATACCACATTCATTCATTAAAGACTATGTTAAGGTTCCATAAAGCTCAAAATAATACCCCTCTGCTTTGCTCATTGGTGCGTGCGGTTGGGAAATCTATGAATACGATATGAATAAATACAGTGGAATCGGGCTGAGTTGCATTCTGACTGCATACATAGAATGTCAATTGAACACGCATTAATGTTTTTTTTGTTTTGTTTTGCTGTCATGTCTTTCCATTCTTCAGCAAGCGACACCACCACTCTGTACAGAAATGTGGCGAATGGAGGAGCGTTGGCAAACAGCTGGGTGCATAACACCATCTACGAAGCCCGTTCGTCCATCCAGTGCGGAGCGCTCTGCCAAATGGACGCTCGATGCGTCTCATTCACTTACATCGGCCGGGAGAGGGCGTGCCTGCTCGGAACGGCAGATGACGTCAACGCAGCCGATACATCGCAGGTCGAGATTCGCTCGGGGGCCCGGACGTACGAAATGATGCCCAGTGTCTGATAAACATCATAAACAAGCCATGTCAACTCGATATCTGCTTCAGCTACCACCTTTGCATGAGGACCGCTTTTCTTGACACTCTTAAGATGCAGTTTGCATGTGGATATTGCCTATGACTATACTTATAGTAAAAACGGGGTTGCTAACTTTGCTGAATGACGAATGGACGTATGCACCAATTCAAATCAAATGCAGTGCCCAACTTTGTACAAAAAAACACTTACATTCACACGTTAATGCTGTGATGACGTATTACTAGATATGTGAGAACGGAGTAATCTGGTTTTTGAATGAACGCCAAAACCTCAATAAACGCGTTCACGGTTCCGACAGAGATCGTGGTGCGAGTGGAGCGCACGTATGCGCAATTTGTCAAAATGACGCCACCGTGCTCCCGTCGTCTAATTAGACGTGACACTCGAAAAGCCCCCAAATATAACTTGTGGCGTTACCAACATAAAGCTACGGGGGGTACGTGGGTGGGTTTGGGGGGGGGGGGGGGGGGGGGGTTGCAACCTAGGGGCAGAAATATTTCCTAGGATTAGACAGTATTGCCCTAGTCCTGCTAGGCTACACTACCAATGTATAAGGGTATTTAATTTATCTTGAAAGTCTTGTATTCGTCCCTTCTACTAAAGTATAACAAAATAATGAATCAGGTTTAATAACGTATGCGGTATTATGACATGTATGATTTATGTATTGTATAACAATATTTGTTATGTACAGAGATAAGCTCCCTTGGGCTCATAAGTCAAAAACATCTTTACGACTTCATAAAGACATGCCAGTGACATTCAAATATCCTGTCCTTCTTGACCGCATTGTACAAACCCATGTCATAGTATAGGTTTTCCCGCTCAATTTCGCGATTGTGTCAATCGAATTGATAATAGGAGCAAACGAATTCGCGCGATTTGCGATCGCCGTACCAAAGCAGCATTCGAATTCGTAAATAGTCGTTCAAAATCACGTAGGAGCAAGTGAATTTGCACAAAGTGCATACCTTTTCATCAATGGTCATTCGAATTCGCGAAAGGCCGTTGACAGTTGGCTGCACATTCGCGAATTCGAATGCCCATAACGAAAGCGTGTGCGTATGCATGAATTCGCATGCACTTATTTGGAATTTGGAAGACCGATACCAACGATTACGCGGCAACGCGCGAATTCGAATGACCCTAAATGAATTCGATTGAAAAAAGTGCAAAATTGAGCGGGAAAACCTATATTAGTCGATCAGTCGATCAGAACAGGTCTGGCAGCACAACAACTAACTTCATGTTTAATTGAGCGTATTTGATTTGGCTTTCTCTACTAAAGTGTGCCCCTGACTTGGAACCGATGCTTTATACAAATTGCATGTAGAGCATCGGTTCTTTTAGTCATGCATGCCGAGACTTGGGCACGCTTTAGTAGAGAATGCCTTTGATTTAACTAGTTTAACTATGGCAGGTATTTAACTTGCCATAACTAAAAACTCAATTTGTATCCCATGTATTGTTTTTCTCTCCGTAGAATTGTATTATACAGTGCATTTTAAAATGTTCGTTATAATCAGGCAGGCAGCACAACTAATAATGAACAATTAGTTTCTAAATTGAATGTTATTTTACTGTATTTTGTTGATACATGCACATGTTTGTAAAATATTGCCCTTGTAATTTTGAGCCCCCTATAATCAGCGATACTGCAAATATTGGTAAATGGTCACTTATTGTACACATACACCAGAACAAATAGCATTATCAAAATCGTTTTGTGAAAATGTTATCAACAGAGTCTTAGTATTTCTAGTTACACGTTTGGAGCAGGATATTAATGGTGACAGTGAGATTGGCGATCAATTGTAGTTGAAGAAAGTCACTTTTTACTGCATCATATTCAAAGTTCATTCAATTTATTTTGAAATCTCCTATAATGTACATTTGAAAAGAAATTAAAATGTGTAACCAAAACTGTTCATATTACAATAACAAATCATAAACTGGTTGACCAGGGCCGGGGGCAATACAAATTGCCCCTTTTAAAATTAATTTGAATAAACAACTAGAGCTTAACAATATTTGTGTAATTGGGTAACTAAAACATTTCTAAAGAACATTTATTATTCAACCAAGTTTAACTAAGTGCAATTATCGAGAAAGTATGTGTAAAAGGACTCGAATACATAGAAAATGATTCAAAATTCTTACTTAGACTTCTACAATTCAAATTCAGTATGGAAAATAATGTTCCATATAATTGAATCAAACAAATGATAATATATTCACCGTTATATCTTAAATGTATAATCGATTATAATAATGTAAAAATCATGAGGACAATATAATATAGTTCGCATCACAATTAAAAACATAACGTTCAGTGAACAATGAGACTGACATAAAATGAACAATCCTTTATTAATTATTGGCTGATGAAGTGTAGTTTCCCTTTTGTGCTCACACTGTAGCGTAATGTAGTTTGGTTCCAGTTGATGATATTGTATGATATTGTAGCATATTAGGCGCTATATAAATCGTATAGCAAAACCTTGTCGGTAATTCATGTTTTGAAGAAATGGGCATTTTAAGTTCACATAATGTGTGTAAACGACTTATGTTTGTAAAATTGAAACATACGTACCTTCGCTAATTATTGACCAATCTTTTAGAACAAATCATCAAATGAAAGCTTGTGATGAGGCCTAATTATAATGGTATGGAAATCTACATTTTGAATTTCACCAACGAGTGCAGGGTTTTGCAGTAATATATCCGGTCACTATTCTGCGCTATACCATGTATACCGAACGATGAAAGTTATACTATAGGTTTTCCCATTCATTTTCGTCATTTTGTCATTCAATTTCGTCCCGAGAAGCCGAGAATGTGCCAATGCCAACTTCAATTTCGTCTATTGTCGACCAATTTCACAAAAAGTCCATTCAATTTAGTCGTTCGTCACGCATTTTCGTCGATTACAATTCAAATTCGTCGGTCACAGTTGCTGAACACATCTGTGACTGACGAATTTGAATTGTACTGGACGAAAATGTGTGACAAATGACTAAATTGAATGGACTTTTTGTGAAATTGGTCGACAATAGACGAAATTGAAGTTGGCATTGGCACATTCTCGGCTTCTCGGGACGAAATTGAATGACAAAAGTGTTAAAATGAATGGGAAAACCTATAATAATAATTATTAGTATAACTTTCATCGTTCGGTATAGCGCAGATTGGTAAGGTTCTGGTGCGCTAGTCCCCCCCATGGACTCCCCTCAATCTGACATCACTGTTTATCGTTAGTAAGCGCAGATTTGATAGGGTTTTGGTGCACTATACAGGGTGGCCCCCAAAAAACGGAACGGGGCATTTCCAAAATAAAGTAACAAAATGATTATGTCCATCGGATAGGGTAACCTTTCCAATGAAAAACGATACCAAGACTATACATTTTGGTCGTGTAGTTTATGTTTTAAGCGCTTTGAGTGACACCATGTCAGGTTCTCTTTTTGTCAATTTTTACCAAGTCAGTGCTTGATACATCGCACTTACTGCCCGTCATAGCGTTGAACGACGAGCAATACACGCGCCATTGTTAGTGTGCATTCAGCTGTGTGCCGAGAGAATGGGCATAGTTGCTCGATTCTATGACGAGCAGGAAGTGCGATTTATCAGGCAGTAAAAAATGGCAACAATGGGAACCTGACATGGTCTCACTTAAGACGTCCTACAACAAAAACTACTCGACCTCCAAAATGACTGTTCTTGGTATCGTATTTCATTGGAAAGGACACTCTATCCGATGGACACAATCATTTTGTTTACTATATTTTGGAAAGTGCCCCGTTCCGCTTTTTTGGGGCCACCCTGTAATAGTCATCCCATAGAATCCCCTTAGACTGACATCACTGTTTATCGTTCGGTAGCGCAGATTTGATACGGTTCTGGTGCGCTAGTCATCCCATGGACCCCCCTCAGACTGTGCGTCCGGCCCGGCGGAACGTAAGGTGGAACCGCTGGAACAGGTTGGTGAAGAAGAGGAACAATTCCATTTTGGCCAATTGAGCTCCGGGGCACTCGCGTGGTCCTAATGGTATAACAAACAATCAAACCAATTTATTAATTCACTTGGGACCACCATAATTAGGGACAATATAATGCATTGTAATATAATATAATGAGTATAAAGCGCTAAACAAGACAGCAGGCATGTAGCCATTGCAGGGGGGTGGGGGTAGGCTACATTGGGTGCGTACGCACCCCCCCCCCCCCCCCCCATTCAGAAAGTTGTTTTTGTTTATTGGTCTCTACCATCTAAACAGTGGTCTAGGTCCCGGGCCACGATCGGTCCTCAGTGATGCCCCCCCCACCCCCCCACCCCCCCCCCCCCAACAGCCAAGAAATAAGAAGGAGCAACAAAATATATTGAAACAGATCATTGGATCAGGTTAAATGTTGTTTTCGTTTCTGTTTAACAAACACAGAGCGTCATGTATTAGGGTACCGTACTACCTAGCGTTAGTCCGCTCAAAATCCTCCATATAGGCTACTTATACAAAATCGGGTTAACGTATACACGTTTTTACCGGGTAAGCACCAAACCATCACACGGCTGTATAAATACTACGTAGTTCATATCTTAAATGGAAGTGAGAAGTCAGTTTGTTTTCATCTACCAATATCTAACGATATATTCAAGCGTTGTCCCACCCCTCCCCGTTCCTTCATCAGCCCGCCCGGCTTCTTCTAAGGAAGGTGTTTCACAAAGATCCCAAGTAAAACTTAACACGAAGTTGGACTTACAAATTATGGAAAGCCATTTGTAGCTTCTGAATTAAATAGTCAAGAGCCCCAACCTGCGAATATTTGAAATTGTCAGCAAAATTTTACATCAAAAATAATGATCAATAACTTGAAGTCTCTTTGATAAAAAAAAAAAAATTATAGGCCTGTTTAAAAAAACTCGTTAAAAAATTTAACAAAGAAACAAAGTGGCTTTCCATGATGTTTAAATCCAACTTAGTGTTACGTTCGACTTGGGATCTTTGTGAAACACCACCCAGGTCTTTAACGACACTTTAATTTTAATTCAACCTTACCAACACTGAATGGCATCCAAGAGTTGTTCCTCTCAACAACTCGTCCACCGTGTCCGTCGTCCACCAAGAATCGCTCCGGGTCGAAGACATCCGGGTCCTTCCAGAGCTTCGGATCATGATGCACGGCCCACAGGTTGGGGATGACAATAGTGCCCTTTGGGATGACGTAATCCCCAAATGGGACGGGTGTGTGCGGCCATGTGAGGCAGTGCCATTGCGCGACGGGACGGATCCTCATGACCTCCGTCAAGGTCGCGTCGCAGTACGGAAGGTCCGGTCGATCGTCCATGGTCGGCTGTCTCCTTGACCCACAACCGCGTCCAGTTCGGATTGCACCTGTTGAAAGAATAAAAGTATTTACATCACAAGTATCGATTATTGTGACCTTTGTTATAGTTACTGTCATTAGTGAAAGCCTACGTATAACTAGTTTAGGTCTTAAGACACATGCCTAGAACTGAATAAGAATTACGCTTTAAAACATAAGAATACATTTACCCTTTTTTGTATGTCTGGATGAAGCATCAAGTAGACAATAGCCCAGGAAAGCGTTGTAGCAGTCGTCTCAATGCCAGCTACAAACAGGTCAAATAATACGCGCCAGAATTCCTCCGCCGGGTACATCCGGGACACGTCATCTGCGAAGTACGCGTCGAGCAGGTCCCGGATGTTGTCGGCCTGGAAGGAGCTGCGGCGGCTCTCTAGCTGCGCCTCGGTGAACTTGTTCAAGCGATCCATGTTCTGCAGGAACATTGAGTACCTCTTGACGGGCAGGTTGAGGAGGGACGGAAACACATGCACGGGATCCGATTGCGGGATAGCGGTCGCGACCTTCCCGTATAGCTCGACGATCTCGTGGATTTGAGGATCGTCGTAATCGTACCGCTTCCCCATGATCAGCTGCATGATGATGTTGGCACTTGCTCTACCAGGATGCAATTTGGGATCAACGGGGTTGTCCGGCGTGTTTGCTGATCATATCGCAGAGTTCCCGGCTTCTAGGTTGACCTTCGGCTCTAGGCTCTTCTTCCCCATGCCGAAAGTCCGGAGGGACGACAATGCAGAACTTCCGCAGGTCACTCCAAGTACGTCCACTGCCCCACAAGAGAGACACTGATAGTGGTAGAGAGTGGATCAGGGGAAGAGAAGGGGCGGTTACCATCTTTGAATATACCATGCTGCACCTATTAGGTTAAAGAGATCTTTAGTAACATTGTCAAAATCCTTAAAATCCAACTGGAATTCTAGCGGTTCCCTCATACCTTGTTGTATTCGTATTCTAGATGCATGGGATAGGTGTCGGATTTTCGAATTTCCCTTTCGTCAAAACGATATTTACGATTGAAATGTTCATATGTTAAACTATCCACAGTATAGTCGTAACCGTGTACAAAGTCAGTGCAATGAGTAAGTGGATATTACTTTGCATTTTTGCTCATACTCGGCCACTATACGTCCAATTAAAATATCCAATAAAATGTTCACACAATACCCAGTGGGGGCCCAGTGGATCGAGCACCCTTATGCTTAAGATGCAAAGTTCCACCCTTGGCTAGCTTTTGACGCTAGTTTGCACACTCTGCTTGAACAGAGGCGTGGATCCGTTTTTGCGATTCGGGGGGGGGGGGGGGGGGGGTGGGGGCAAAATTTCCGGATTTATCGATGAGATAGCTAGAAGCACCTCATTGGCACGCCCAGAATAAAGACTGCTCCAGGGCTCGAGCTTACCCCCCCCCCCCCCCCCCCCCCCCTCATCCTCCTCTCAGGCTGTTTTGTGTTAGCCGATTTTGGGGATTTGAATAGCTAAGATCCAAAAGATTTTGGGGGCCCCTGCCAGAGGCCTGTATTTTAAAGCATGGTAAGGCATGCAAGGCCGGCCCAAGACAGCTTCCGCTTAATAACGCGCTCGCAGGTTGGAGCCCCCCCCCCCCCCTCCCCACCCCCCACTCCCCTTGAAAAATGACTGGCCACGCCACTGTACGTACCCTGCCCTAGTTACAATTATCGTAATAATCGTAATACTACACGTTATTATGTGTATTATTATTTCCATTTTCAAAAGGGATATTATGGTGTAATATTTGAAACCCTCTGTATTTGGTTGTCCATAAAGCATGACTAGTTGGGCGATACAATAATAACAAATAATAGCTAGAGGCACTGCATTGAAATATCTTCGATGTATCCTTGAACTGTCTCGGGACACAATCAAAGAATTTGTTTACATCGGTGACTTGTCATGTACGCTGTTTTTGTAAAAAAAAAAAAAAATTGGCCGGGTAATATACTGTATATACAACTACCGTCTATATAATGGGCTTTTTTGGAATAGTCAAAATATAAACGAGGTGGTACATACGTATCATAGAACATTTTAGAAATTACCGTTGCCCGGAGCGATAGCTGAGGGTAATGGTTATTTATATACCACCAAGTTATCAGATTCATTTGACTGTTTCAAATAACAGTATTGGGAAAGTATTGGCCAAACTAATTGGTCAATATGGTTGAATTAGTATAAAAGGGGGCTTGAGTGGTAAAATCCGAACCTTAGTATCGTAATATAAATGCAGAATTAATATCGATGGAAATTCAATTCACATCATCATCTTGCCAGTGAGATTTGGCCTAAATTAATTACCGCCCGTCCGTCGACATGGTCGAGACCAAGACCACTGATTTAGTTGTGTAAGCAGGGGGAGGGGGAGGGGGGGGGGGGGGGCGTGGTCGTCAACAAGACCGATCATAATTGCCCGAGACCACTGGCTTAGATGGCCGAGAGCGGTAAAAAGTGCACCCGAGACCAATAAAAAGTGCACCTTTCTGAATTGGGGGTGGGGGGAGGGGGGGGGGGGGGGGAGGTGAAGGCACCCAACGCACCCCCCCCCCCCCCCCCAGTGGCTATACGGGCCTGCTATACATATCTAGTATGGCCTTCTATATCTCTTTTTCATATATAGCTCACAACTTGGTACATTCGAACAAATTACATGTTTTGAAAGATATAATAATCTTTGTTTGCTCAAAATCGGTTCTTTAGCGGCTAATAATCCATATTCACTTGTATTATATGTGGTTCACAGAAAACAAAGCCCTTCCTTTAATAATGCCATCTACATTTTGTCCATGGACTGCTCTATAAAACACAGTCTGAATTGGGAGCGGGGAATTACACCGGCATGCCGCGGCAGCGCGAACGCGACATTTTCTTGGGTGGAGATTCCCCGGCCGTGTGTGGACAAAAGGATCCATTTATTACAATGCTGTAACATTCCATTGCATACTCGCTATTATAGGAAGTGAAAAGCAATCAAACTTACCATCTTTGTTGGTGGCGGACATAAATCTCTGAACGTATGGCGGGACAAATCTCACAGAGAACGTTTCGGCTTGCCCTTGCAGCGCCTGGCGCACTGATGCACTGTCGTTGAGAACCACGAGCAGTTTCGGCCCTCTCCTGACGCTGAAAACCGGTCCGTATGTCTGGGCCAGTGTCGCGAACTGCTCGTGGGTCGGACCAGAGTCGAAGCGGAAGCCCAGAAGTGGCAGACCCCGTGGACCAGGCGGCAAGTTCCGGGGCTTCCTGACAAGCCAGAGACAGGTTAGGAAGGCGAGAAGGCCCAGGAGGATGGAGGTGAACACGACTGAGAACATTGTTGCGTAATGTGTTTGTCCATGCAGTGTTAGGAAGTACAATGCCTGCGCTGCAATTAACTGGATGTTGTGTTCGTAAGGCGTACCCGGGGGGGGGGGGGGGGGGGTGGTGTTCAATGGGGGTAAACACCGACTTGGGGGGGGGGGGGGAAAGATTTAAAACAATGTCCAATTGGAATTATAGTGGTTCCCTCATGTCTTGTTTTATACGTATTAACAATAAAAACATGGGACAGGTTTCGGTTTTTCAAATTTCCCTTTCGTTAAAAAGATATTTACGATTGATGTGTTCAGATGTTAAATTATCCACTGGACCGCGAAAACCGTGTACAAAGTGAGTGCAATGAGTTAGTGAATATCACTTTGCATTTATGCTCATTAACTCGGCCATATAACGTCCATTTAACTTGAAATTTTCACACAACACCCAGTGGACATATCAGATAACAATCCTATACATTGTATCAACCACTCATTACTTTTTGCCCATGTCAACAAAGTTACTAGATCTCTTTAAGTCCAACTTAGAGTTAAGTTCAACTTAGAGTCTTTGTGAAACACTCCCCTGGGACTTTAAGTGCTGTACATTTTGAATACTTATCAACATGTACCTTGAATGACACAATACACATCGTGTAACTAATTTTCTTTCACTGAGAGACAACACAAACATGAAAAATGCATTTACATGTAAATATAAATATCAGGAGTATAATTATGTTGGGCGAATCTGAACGCTATGTAATATGAACATGATGTTTGTATGGTCGCGTCCAAAATTGAATGCTCAAAAGATCGGTTTTGCGTTTATCTGCGAATTAGGTTCCACTAGGTTTTTGCAACGGACCAACCGCCCAATCGCTGACCCTTACAATTTCGTTTGCATTGCAGAGGTCACCGTATTCATATTATACAACTAATATCATAATAAAATACAGTCAAAATTACGTATACTAATTTATCATATACAGGGTGGCCCCAAAAAAACGGAACGGGGCACTTCCCAAAATACAGTAACAAAATGATTATGTCCATCGGATACGGTGTCTTTTCCAATGAAAAACAATACCAAGAACAGTCATTTTGGTCGTGTAGTTTTTGTTTTAGGGCGCTGTGAGTGACACCATGTCAGGTTCCCATTTTGGTCAATTTTTACCAAGTTAGTGCCTGATAAATCGGACTTACTGCCCATCATAGTATCGAACAAACATACCCGTCATAGTATCGAACACATAGTACTATGACCCGTCATAGTATCGAACACAGCTGAATGCACACTAACAATGGCGCGCGTATTGCTCGTTGTTCGATGCTATGACGGGCAGTAAGTGCGATTTATCAGACATTGACTTGGTAAAAATTTACAAAAATGGGAACCTGACATGGTGTAACTCATAGCGTCCTAACACAAAAACTAAACGACCAAGACTGTTCTTGGTATAGTTTTTCATTGGAAAAGACACCCTATCCGATGGACATAACTATATTTTGGGTGGGGGGGGGGGGGGGGGGATTCGAGTCGCGACTTCAGAATACTATACTTTTTGTATACCGTTTTGGAAGTAAAGGTTGTCTTCCTTTGAAAGTCAATTCACATCAAAAGACATTAATTTTGCAAAATTGATCATGACTTAATGCACATTCGATCTAAAATCATTAACTGTAAGCATTAATCACTAAAGGATTTGAAACCTCTGTTAAACTTAAATTGTTTATGGTAAAAAATAAAACTCAGTCAGATCGTAACCACATTGATCGCTGTCGGAATTAAGGCATGATTTCAATGTATTATTATTACTTCTATCATATCGTGGTCGTATTTATAAGCGTTTCTTGACTTTTTTGACAGTTTTGGTAATGAGAGTAAAGTTTGGGTCAAACTGAATTTTAGTATAAAAAACCTGCACCATTGCATTACAAACTAATAGTATAACTCCACCATGCTCAAAAGGTCTACAAAATTAAAAACGACTGAGGAAAAAGCAACCATTCAAAAATAGCCGTTAAAACACAAGAGGGCGCTCTCTAAAAACTCATTGGTTTCAACCATTTTAAATGAAATACTGTGCATGTGATGTTTTCTTTTGAAATAGTGATTAGATAGAGAGATAATCAACAACTATTCAAAAACCTCTTTTGTAAATTTTTGAAAAATGTGAGCATTTTTTTTTTCCAACAGCTGGTTCAAAATTATTGAATTGTTGTGGGCCCCACAATGATTACAAATGGTTATATTTATGGAAATTTCAGCCGTCTCTGAACCAATTTTGATCAAATAAAGTTTATTATGTCAATAAAATTGTAAACTCTTTCAAATTTGACACTCAGTTTTTTATTATCTCACCAAAAAATGTATTTTGTGCAACGCCCTCTATCCAAAACTCAACTATCCCTTTAAATGAAAATAGAATTAGTAAATGAAAGGAGAAAACAAGAAAACAAGCAAAATAAGAAGAAAAAACAAGACGAAAGAGTATTTTATTTCATTTGAATATTGATTGTTTATTGTCATTATTGCGACGCTTATTCATTCCTTTGTTCGCGATTATTAAAAAGTTAACACGGTAACATGATAAAACAATTCTTAGCAAAAATAAGGGTACGGGTAAATAATTGTCATGACTCATGTATCGACTCTCTATTATCAGCCATTGATTATTATCATTCCAATACGTCGCCTTTGTAAATTTGTGTTTAATGAACTAATTGCAAAATAATGTAAAATTATCTCTTCGCGCTATCTTGCGCTTGATTTATCTGCCGCAAAACTCGTTCTTTAGATCAACTATTATTGTCAGACGAAATAGAATAAAGTGATCTCTTAACTTGATGAGGGTTTTCCGAAAATGATATTTGAAACTTTATGAATTATATACCAATAACATTTTGAGGTTCTTCTGAATATGGTGTGTGATGGTTTCACGGCCAAACAACAAGGTATAAGCATGACAAAATAAATTTGAAAGCTTCGAGTGATTTTGGTTGAGTTTGACAAAGTTAATATCCACGTAATTCAATATACTGGATAAAAAACTTCATATTTTATGGAGACAGAAAATGAACGGCGTTTTGTATTTTAAATCGCTTTTCGTCACCGATACTACATCATTATACAATTTAAGCTCGAATATCGACCACCGTTGGCCGTTTCTCTCTACTGGTACTTTAAACATGTTAAAACTCCGTCATATCTAAAACTGGCTCGATTATCTCGTAATGGCGTTAACCATGTTCTTGTCTACAAGGGATTCATTGAGGAGTCATACAGAAATATAGTCTTCCATTCTTCTTTGGCACCAGACTAGACTATTCACATTCTCCACAGGGCTATGATGAGGGCGAGAACGATTTGCAGAATGATGATGGCGAAAAGTGCGTTGACCTGCAGGGCCGTGCTCCGATAGTTGCGATGCTTGTCCTCCAGTTTCCTTTGGAATCAAAATAACAATCAAAATCAAAATATTTCATTTGTCACATGTCTCATGGCATCTAAAAACTTAAGTTTACATGATTTATATATACACGTTTACAGAGATATTCTTAACCCAATTACAAATTCACATATAGAAATATCGAAATTACCCAATAACAACTATGGATCCATAATTTTATACTTTGATTCAGGTTGTCTTTCCTTGGTTGTCTTTCCTTGAGATTTTGTTGTGATCAAGAAGTCTTTCAGCTTGTCCATTCCGTTTTGAGTCTCGTACAATTTACTTTAATCTGTGTTAATGTATTTAAATCTAAAAACTGTTTCTGGCAAATATCGCAATTTCCTAAACAATCAAATCAACGTTAGTTATAATTCGCTCGAGATTGCACCCGCGCATGAGCCTTTACAGAAAATACGTGAAAGGCCATGTCAACTTGTCATCAGTGGTTTAAATTAATCATCCTCACTTGTCGCGCTGCTCCTTTTGTAGAACCTTTTCCTTGTCGATTCGGTGGTCGAGCAGCTTGATCTCTCCCCTGGAGGCCCGGAGCATGATGTCGGTCTTCCACTCGCGCCTCTTGAGGGACTGCAGATCGAGCTCGATGCCGCGGCCATGGGACTCCAACTTTTTGACGTCTTCTTCGGCGCGGCAGCAGTGCAGGATTGCCTCTCTTAATATACATGATAAAGGATTTGCAAACGAAATTGTATATAAGAACGTGTATTTCTTTCTTTTAAAAATAAACAGGATTGTGAAAGAAAACTACTGTTAAGAAAAGTGAGGTGCATGCATGTACAGGTGAATTTCACTCTGATTATTTGAAATTGCCTGGAACGAAGATTGATATTCATATTGCATTCAAGATAAAAACATTAACAAACTCAATTGACCAAGTAAACGTATTATGAAAAATCCAAGATGGCGGCCGTAAAGGACTCGGGGCAAATGGAAACCTGACTATAATGTAGATCAATCGCTACGTGCACTCCCACCCCCTCACCCCAACAACAACAAAATTAACCTTCTTACTTACTTGTTTAGCTCTTCCTCTTCGTCCATTGTCTGTTCGGACGCCTCATGGTCGCTCATCGCTCGTTCCACATCTTCGGCAAGTTCCGACAACCGTTCTTCGGCTCTTCGTATATCTTCCGTGATGGAAGCGAGTTCGGCTTCGGCCCTCGAGATCCTGTCCCTCATTCGGCGTCTCTGTTGGATCTTCCGCTGCCTCACTTCGTTGCCCGCGTACATAACGATTACATCATTATCACCGCGGCCGACAGAACGTGGCTGGAGTTTCGATGAGAACAGATCGGGTGCATTCTTCCCGCCTGGTGACTCCATGTGGGGAGGACTTCTGTGGTCTGGCTGAGCAATCTGTTCAGCATTAGAAGAAAGACCATTGTGCTTCGATTTTCCAAAAAAACTTCGAATTCCTTCGCACACAAATGCTCTTAGACTGTTGTCTTTGTTCGGATGCTCGGATGACGAGGGGCATGTGCCCTCTTGATAAGGTGCCTCAATTACTGTCTTTGTACCAGACCGAACTTCTCCGACGTCCAGACCCGATTGATATTCGGCCTCGCAGTAAACAGCATCTATGTTTTTAGCATTTGTACACTCATTTCCAGATGTGGCTCCGAGTGTTTCAAATCTTCCAACGACGTCGTCCATGTTGTTCGAGGTTTCTTCGAAGAAAATCACCTTTGAACACGAGACTTCCATTGCTCGATTTTGATAAATGCTGTCTACGCCTGATTCACCGCTCACTTGTTTTGGATCACTTTCAACTTCAGTTTGTCCTCCTCCATGCTGATCGGTGTTTGGTTGCTCTTCCCTTTCATTAGGATATGGATCAGTAAATTCACCATCTTTTGCGGGCCTAATATCAGCCTCGCCATTTTCGATGTTAACCTCTGATTTTTGGTCTGGAAACTCAGAAGACTTCGATCCAGACAGCCGAGGATGGGCAGTGTTGGAAGAAATGCCAGCCGAATTTATTTGGACGTCAGTTTGGCTATCCTGGCAGTCATCATGGTCATAGATGGCGAGTGTTATGGAGGAACCCTGTTGGTCTATGCGTGGTTGGAACAAGGTGAGGTCTTCGACAGTCTCGTGAAAAATGTCACTTCTTTGGACATTAATTGTGCAAGCTTCCTGTGCGGCGGAAGGCGTTATTGATGGCATCTCTTTGAGTATCTCCGATTCATTAACTATGGTGATGTCCGTTGCTGGGCAGTCAGCATGTGGATCATCTTGGCAATCATCTGGCGTACCACTTGAGCTCTGTGGGTCTATCTGGATCGAGTTGGTATCTTCAGCAGTGTCGTGATAAATGTCACTTGTTTTTGCTTTGTCATCCTTTGTGCAAGCCTCATGTATGGTGGAAGGCGTTACCTCCGATTCATCAAGAATGTTGGTGTCAGTTGGTGTGCAATCAACATTTGAATCATCTGGACCGTCATCGAGCGTATCATCTGAGCTCTGTGTGTCTCTCTGGACCGAGTTGGGATCTTTAACAGTCTCGTGAAAAATGTCACTTGTTTTGGTTTGAGCATTAATCTGAATATCACCTTGGTCGCTTTGATTACCGGGCAGTACAGACGGGATCTGCATCTGGAACAGGATAACGTCTTCAAGAACCTTCCGAGATCGATGCTTAATCACCTTTGGCTTCGTGTCTTGGGCAGAAATGGGAGAGAGTGCCTCGTCTATCGTCACATTATCCATCTTACTTTTACATCGATTACCAGTATCTCCAGTTGCGGAAATGCTTCCGGCTGAATCTTTGAGACAATCTGCAGCATCATTAACACGATCATCCCTTCGGTCGTCAACAGAGTCACCGGATTGTTTAAATGCCGACGCTGCAGTGTGTAGATTATTTTGATTGACATTGCTGTTACTCTCGGTGTTTGAGGCCGTCGTTGATTCTTTTGTGTCCCCAAGCCTCTCACATGTCACTGGCTCGCTTTCCATCTCTGGTGAGTCGTTATATTCCTTACTTTGTATTAAACCCATGTCTGAACATGATCCTTTAGTATTAGCATCAGATAGCGTTTCACCTACATTCATTGTTTCTTGGTCACCATTAGGACTATCTTCAATGGATGTGGGACCGTCTGGTGAATCCGCTTCCATGGAAATGTTGAACGGTGAATTGTCTGTCTGTCGCTCCTCTAATTGGACTGACATAGATTCAACATCTTCTGTATCAGATGATGATTCGAACATGATTATGGGATTTCTCTGTTTTGAGTGTGAAGGTATAGCTACATCAAACATGCCACTGATACTAGCATTTTCAGGAATACTGTTGTCCTGTACTGGTGCAGAGCAATCTTCTTGAGCACTAGTTGCGGTTTCTCCTGCGTCGTTGATTTTCTGTCCGTCAGCTTCCTCTAGTTCCACCTTCAAGGTCTTTGGGCGTTGCCGTTTAGGCACACTTACCGGCTGATTGCATACCTGGATAACCTCTGGCTGAAGTAAAACACGGTAGCTGGGCGACTTTGCTCGTTCCTGTTCGGTACTTCCGTCTTCTTTAGTCTTGTTGCTTTCGTTGTAGGCAGTCTGTAGATCCTGAGGGACGTCCAATGATTTATCACAAGAGGATGCTAGCTTTGTCTGCCATGTTGCGTCTTTGTCATTCTTGCTGTTGTTCTTTTGGGATGCCATATCGTGAGCGCTTTTCGATAATTTGCCACAGCCGTATGCTGCAGCGCTTGTGTTACCTTGCCAGGAAGATGGAAGGCACTGTAGACTTTGCGATTTGCAGTGATTCTTATTTCCTTTCGATTCCGTTTCATTTCTGTTGTTTTCTTCATTGATATTGTTGTCATGGTTACTTATTGATAACATCTCGTCCGGATTCTGGAAGAAGTCTTCTGAAGCATACGACTCGAAACATTCCACCTGGTTACCGCAGTTTCCGTCCTCAATTAGAGTGGGTTTCTTCTGGTCTTTTGTTGGGTCGTTGCAAGCCATGGCTTCTCCTTTTACATTGAATTGGTCGTCCGAGTGGGCAGGTGAGGTCTGAGCAGCGCTTGTGTTACTTTGCCAGCAAGATGGAAGGCACTGTAGACTTTGCGATTTGCCGCGATTCTTATTTCCTTTCGATTCCGTTTCATTTATGTTGTTTTCTTCATTTATATTGTTGTCATGGTTACTTAATGATAACATCTCGTCCGGATTCTGGAAGAAGTCTTCTGAAGCATACGACTCGAAACAGCCGTATGCTGCAGCGCTTGTGTTACTTTGCCAGCAAGATGGAAGGCACTGTATACTTTGCGATTTGCCGTGATTCTTATTTCCTTTCGATTCCGTTTCATTTCTGTTGTTTTCTTCATTGATATTGTTATCATGGTTACTTAATGATAACATCTCGTCCGGATTCTGGAAGAAGTCTTCTGAAGCATACGACTCGAAACATCCCACCTGGTTACCGCAGTTTCCGTCCTCAATTAGAGTGGGCTTCTTCTGGTCTTTCGTTGGGTCGTTGTTTTCTTCATTGATATTGTTGTCATGGTTACTTATTGATAACATCTCGTCCGGATTCTGGAAGAAGTCTTCTGAAGCATACGACTCGAAACATCCCACCTGGTTACCGCAGTTTCCGTCCTCAATTAGAGTGGGTTTCTTCTGGTCTTTCGTTGGGTCGTTGTTTTCTTCATTGCTATTGTTGTCATAGTTACTTAATGATAACATCTCGTCCGGATTCTGGAAGAAGTCTTCTGAAGCATTCGACTCGAAACATTCCACATGGTTACCGCAGTTTCCGTCCTCAATTAAAGTGGGTTGCTTCTGGTCTTTCGTTGGGTCGTTGCAAGCCGTTGCTTCTCCTTCTACATTGAATTGGTCGTCCGAGTGGGCAGGTGAGGTCTGATTGGCGTGGGCGTTTTCTTTGGGTCTAAAAGTATAAACATGAAAGAAATTAGAAAACTTTGTATAAAAGTATCACCACAAAATGCAACCTAGCTACTCCACACTACCATCATCAAAAACTTTGCATTGAATTCTGTATTGCTTTGTCTTCCTGTTGTTCCTCTACAAAATTCAGAATGGCATGGTAGCAATTACACCTGACCAACTCCTCACACCAATGGCCCCAAGCATCACCAGACAATACCACCCAAATAAGCTCAAGCATATATACATACTCGAACTCAGCTTTACCAGAACTCCTACTTCCCACAAACTGTAACAGCATGGAATGCGCTCCCCAATAATATCTTGGCTTCTACATCACTAGGAGCCTTTGCGGGAGCAGTTGCCTCAATCGGCAATTAATGGGACACCTCACCGGTTCCCCTCGACTCTACGTCCTGACTGATGGACCCTGTCGAGTACCTAAGTAGAAGTCAATACCATCCATCAACAATAATATTGTAATTATTGTTTTCTTCTAGACAAACCATTCTTCTGATTCTTGAAAGTAATATTTGTATCTTCCTCTTGCCATCTTCTACTTCTTTCCATTTTTCTCTCCCTGCTCCTTGTATTATTCTTCTTCTCACTTTACTTTTCGATCCCCATTCACTTTCTTCTTCTTCGTCTCCTTTAAATCCTCCTCTTTCTCCTTCTTCTTTTTCTTCTACTCCATTTTCTTCTTCTTCTTATTATCTTCGTTATCATCACCATGCATCATCATTCATCATCATCATCATCTAATCAGAACGTTTAATACTCACTTGTTTGTTATGAACTTTTCGAGCCTTCTTTGCGATTTGCCGTGATTCTTATTTCCTTTCGATTCCGTTTCATTTCTGTTGTTTTCTTCATTGATATTGTTGTCATGGTTACTTAATGATAACATCTCGTCCGGATTCTGGAAGAAGTCTTCTGAAGCATACGACTCGAAACATTCCACCTGGTTACCGCGGTTTCCGTCCTCAATTAGAGTGGGTTTCTTCTGGTCTTTTGTTGGGTCGTTGCAAGCCGTTGCTTCTCCTTCTACATTGAATTGGTCGTTCGAGTGGGCAGGTGAGGTATGATTGGCGTGGGCGTTTTCTTTGGGTCTAAAAGTATAAACACAAAATAAATTAGAAAACTTTGTACAAATGAAGTTTTACCACGATATATGATTGAGTAACCCCCGCATCGGCACACTAACACATTTCCGACATTTTAAGACTTAAAAATTGTACACATTTCTTGAAATTGTACTCACACATTGAGAAAATAGTGCAGATTCCGATGCGATGATCAGATTTGCGATGTATTAATTATATTTTGAGATAGCGCCTTCGAACGCGCGCGTGGTTTTTTGGCTTCACAAGTTCGAAGTGTTTTTAATACCGGCACCCCCTCAACTCTCGTTGACAATGCACGCAACTCCAAATTTCTTGTGCGATGCTAATTTTATTGGCATAATTTCACAAATTTACTCGTAGCGGACGATCTACGCATTATTTCTCCTCAAAATTTCGACCAGTTTAGTTTTTAAGGGTAGCGCGCATCATCACATGCGCGATTTTTCACAACACGCGCAAAAACAAATATTACGCGGTGTGCCGATATTAAAAACAGTGCCGATGTGTAGTACACCTACCATACTCACTTGTTTGTTATGAACTTTTCGAGCCTTCTTTTGGCGCCATTCACCACAGCTCCGGCAAAAACAATCGTCGCGAATACTAGCACCATTTTGGCGGGAACAACCTTCTCCTCCTTCTATTTCCCCAGTGTCACCAACACAGATCTTTCACATTGGTCACATTGCATGCATTGGCGCCATCAATTCGCCATTCCTTCTTTTGCAGATGAGCTTTTCTTTCCTGTGTTTCCACGGCCATGGCGGCCTTGCTGAATGTGCATTATTATTGCTACAAAAATATTTCGCGCGCAAAACAAAAATCGAGTTGTTGTCATAGAAACATCCGCGTTAATCATTCGCGCTCACGTCTACGTCATAATGCGCCCAAGAATACGTCACACATTTTGCGCGCATGTCTTCACATTCTCGAAAGTTAATATTTTTGATCGATTTTGAATTTGCGATTAACTTACTTCCTGTTTGTTTTACGTTACATTTTAGTTTTCTTATATTCTTTATCAATGTTGTGATATAAATGTTGCTTGAAGAAGTTGTGATATATGTTTTGAATATGTGTATATAGATATGTATATATTTGTTATATTGTGCTAAATGTGATTTTCTTCAATACCCTTCGACAGGGTGACATGATAAATACAACATTGAACATCGATTAAAAAGGACACTAATCATGAGGAGAGGGTTGCGCATAATTACTTTTTTACAGAGATTTTTTATGGTTTACTGTTAATTCGAGGTGATGATGTTCCAAATCTAATGCGTGCCAGTCACAAAACCTTTGGTGTTTTTGCCAGGACTAGACATTCTACACTTTTAGCCCGCAAAATTCCCGCCAAAATTATATAACAGTATCGCAAGGTATAAAAGACACGTTTTGCCCTAAATTTATAATAACTGTGAAATATTGTAAGATACATCTTTAATCTGTATTATTGTCATTTAAAATTTGAGTTCTAGTACGATACGAATGCATACTTTTCCAAGCCACGTATACATGTAAAGTGAAAAGAAAGTAGATTTGTTGGGTTGCCATCTTTATCAACAAGCTTGGAGGTATGGAAAGCAGCTAATTACATAAATAAGAAGTCTGATGTCAAAGCTATTCTTCGCCATGTGCGACCGTTTCTAAACAATGTCATGCAAGCAAAGAATATGTGACCTCACGGTTGCTAAGAAGTCAATCACCCAGCTCCAACCCACTGTCAAAACCCCAATTCAAAGGATAAACTTCCATGGTAAGAACTGTTGCTAAGTTATAAGACACAAACGATTGTACTTTGGAACTTTATTACTCTCATCGCACTTCTAATTGTTTTTCCATACTATCAATCAGTGGCGTACCCAGGATTTTTTTCAAGGGGGGGGGGGGGGGGGGTTATTTTGTAAAATTTTCGAAGCCGATACCAAGTAGGCCTACTTTCAAAATTTTCGAGACTGAGACCAAGGCCATTGGTTGAGAACCCTCTCAGTGGGAGGGGGGGGGGGGGGGGGTGTAGACAATTTTGTAGACAACCCCCCCCCCCCCCCCCGGGTAAGCCTATGCTATCAATCATATACCATTAATTTTTATGTCCCTTTCGGTCTTGTTAAAACTAATAAGAAGGGAGAAAAGGTGTTCTTCTTTATTTTTAGTAATATTTTGGTGATGTCACCGATGTGGGTAATTATAAGAACGTTTTTTCTTCACTGTCTTGAGAACCCATACAATTTGTTGAAGTATTGATTTGTCTAAAATATCATCAGGCATATTGCTTACCATATTCTGATATGTGGAAATTAGCAATACAAGTCAGATAGAGTGCCATTTATACTTACAACACACACACACAAACATACCAGAATCCCCCCCCCCCCCCCAAAAAAAATAATAATAATAATAAAAATAACTTAAAGGGATCTAGTAATATGTTGACGTGTGCAAAAAGTGATGAATGGTTTATAAAATGTGTAATGAAAATTTCATGAGCATTGCACTTACTTTGTGCACAGTTATAACTTTCCAATGGATAACTAAAAATCCAAACATTGAAATCGTAAATCTGAAACCTGTTCCATGCTTCTATTGGTAATATGAATACAACAAAGTATGAAAGAACCACTAGAGTTCCAGGTCACTTTTGTGGATTTTGACAATGTAACTAGATCACTTTAAGATTAAAGGGATCTACTAACTTTGTTGACATGTGCAAAAAGCGATGAGTGGTTGATACAATGTATATTGTTGTTATCTGATATGTCCACTGGGTGTTGTGTGAAAATGTCAAGTTAAATGGACATTAAATGGCCAAGTAATGAGCAAAAATGCAAAGTGAATTTCACTAACTCATTGCACTCATTTTGTACACGGTTCTGACGATCCATTTGACATCTGAACACTTCAATCGTAAATATCTTTTTTTAACGAAAGGGAAATTTGAAAAGCCGAAACCTGTCCCATGCTTTTTTTGTTAATAAGAATACAACAAGGTATGAGGGAACCACTAGAATTCCAATTGGATTTTGAGGATTTGGACAATGTCCCTTTAAGTAAAATGAGAGAAGACACTACAAGTACAATGAAATCAATATATAAGTTGCTGCAACTGTAATGAATGACATATCATTTTATTTTTTATAAAACCTCACACACACAATTTCGATTAGATTAAATATTATTTTGAAAAGAATGCAAAATTTAAGATTTGTTCATCAGGAACAGCATGAATGGGAGACGAACAATGAATGATACATTTATCATTGTTATCAACAAAATAGTACACGGGAATATTATAATTAAAATAAGTACACTGTTAAAAAAGGAACTAGAAGTACACATAAGTATAATCAAACAAATAATTCACATTTTAAAAGATTTTAAATTTATGGGGACACAAAACTACACAAAATTGCACTATTGTGGTTAATTTGCTAATATAACTAAATCAAAGCAGATAATGGGGCAATAATATTATTATAGTTATCATGGTGCTCAAACTAAATAGATTGTGAAAAACAAATTGCACATATTTATTTAGGTAAGGTATAAGATAACGTTTACTTCAGTTTAAACAATTAGAGGATACAACCTTGCATTGGCAAAATTATGTTGAATACTGAGAAATCTCGAAATGCTACCATTTCAATGTAAGAGTTGTATGGGGAGTACAAATTGGCAAAGGTTTATGGCAACTAAAAAGACTAAACTACAGCACCATGGATATGAGATGTACACATTTAACAGTAACAAGTATTCTTTTTTTTGTTAATGAACCTCATTATAACAAGCACCTTGGGCTTATTGAATTTACCTCGTTAAATCATATTTCTCATTGTATAAGTGCTTAAAAATAATAATATACATAAAACCTGGACCTGTGAAATTGCCTCGTTATAACAGAGCTCGTTATAAAGAGGTCCCACTGTATAATGTATATCTATGCTATACCCTTATGATTTAGGCATACTTTTACATGCTAGTTATTGCTACACAATTGTACAAATTTCATTTAAGAACAAACATATTACGCACAAGTACAAATCCATACAAATAAGAGCCATTGATTGAATATGTTTAATGATGAATATATACAGTACGTAACTACGTATTCATAATGCTTTACTTTAAATTCATCTTCATCTTCATCTTCTTCGTCAATTATGTAGCATACAAAAATATTGTCATCACTATCATCATCATTACTACAACTTAACTAGTTGGATTATAATGCTTAAAAAGAACTTTATTATCATAAAAAGTTGGATATTGCAAATAAAAGATTAATATAAATGAAGAAAAAGACTGATTAAAACTACTTCACAATTGCCAAATGACTCTCAGCAAATCACTGTAATACTGAGAATAACATATAGCAAGTGTCAATTGAAAACAAAAAGTAAAATGACACGATAAATGTAATCACTGCAATATCTCAGAACATTACAGTACAATTTTATTATAAGCGTATAATAACAACTGAGTTACAAAAGTAAGTTAAAACTAAATTTCTGTCATGATGCTTAGTTCACAATGTCGTCTAATACGTTTTGTATACATGTACATTATATAACACTTACATTTGGAGGTTTTTTGCAAAATGTGCTATTATATGAATATGTACTATTATCATTATTATTATTATTAATACTATTTTATACACAATTTCATTGTCCCATGCATAGTTTTGTATAATACAGGTATATTTTAAAAAGTGATTCATTATTAAACTTCATAAGATTTGTTGTACCCGTAAACCACACGTATTATATACACCACCATGGAAACATTTAAGATTTTTTTGAACAGTGATATTTGAGACTTCAATCATCGTACCAATATTTTGGTAAGATTCTACTGAATGATGTGTGAAAGTTTCAATAAAAAACTCAATGAAAATTAATGTCAGATTTTATCACCTACTGCCCATTCATTTTTAACCATCAAGGACGAGAGCTATTTTAAGGCAAAATTGATCATTGTTTTCCTCTACTAATTGGCAACTCCTAAATTTTGTCGACCTATTAATGACATAAAAATAGGTGGAAAATATTTAGTAATTACTATTTAAGACAAATATGAAGCGACTTTGCTGCAAAGTTGCCAATTTGAACGCGAATATCTGTTTTTTTAAATATCACAATGTGTTGCCAATTTAAGGATTTTTTAAAGTTATAGCGATTTACGTAATGATAAAAATCATTAAAAAATAATTAAAGCAGGTAGAGTAATAAAATAGGGCTCTAAAAATAGAGAAATTTATGCTCTTTCTTCTTGTACACTTTACACAACTAGTATTCTACTTGTTAAAGTGTAGGACTACCAAACTACAAATATGTGGGCCTTAGGCACTGATGGGAACAATCAAAATGCATTCTGGAATGCTTTTCCTTCAATAATAATATCCCAGTAATTAGGAAAACATTTGAAAATATAACCCCTCCTCAATCTTTGTGACCACAATCCAAATAAAAAGTAATATTAAGAGAAATGTAAAAGCCCCAAATGATTTTGGTTAAATATGACAAATTTAATGGATCACTAATAAAGTGCTTACATTTAAAACACTGCATTGTCAAAAAATGCAAATCATTATGTTACAAATTCAACAATGAACAAATACATAGTTATATGTATACATTAAAGCACCAAATCCTTATTTGCATAGCTTTGTATGAGTTGCCATAATAACTAATGCCATAATAAAATAAAGTATAATTAACAAATTATCACATGATTTATATAAAACCAGCAAGTAAAATTGAAAAGCTCTGGAACTAAAAAGTGGCACTCTCACTTACGACATACAATACTGAGATATAATACTACAACATTAGTTCACATTTGCATAGCAATTTATTACAAATATGAAAGCACCATTGTTGACATAAAGAGAGCACCATTCATATTATGAAATATTGTTTGCACCTTTTTTTCTTCTTCTAAAAACAAGTCTCTTATTGTTGATAATAGCACCTGAAGGTTTCATCAAATAAAGAACATAACTAATAATAATATACTTGATTTATATAGCGCCTAATATGATTGATAATCATCTCTAAGCGCTTTACAATGATAATATTACCCCCGGTCATAGGATACAATGCAAACCAGCACACATTGTGTGCACCATTTCCACTCCCTGGGGAGCATTCCTTCCAAGCGGCTCATGGGCATTGAGAAGATCCTTCACATATAGGCTTTCACCTCCTACCGGGTCCCCATTTATACACCTGGGTAGAGAGCAGCAAATGTGGATAAATTGTCTTGCTGAAGGACAAAGGCAGTGGGCAGGGTTCGTACTCGGGATCTCATGATCGGAAAGTGCGCGCTCTACCAATCTTGCCACACCACATCCACTAAACACTAACTTGCAATACATACCAGACAGAGTGCAGAATGCAGCTCTGATAGAATATTACAGATATTATTCAAAAAATAAATACAATTTAAGTTAAAGTACCCATTCACTGGGTATAAAAAGCTAGACAATTGTTAATACTAAATATATTACTCATTGCGGATATAGTATCGGAAATAATATCGCTAGTGATATTCGTTTGTCTCGCAATGTATGGTCAACAAGGAATCTAATAGATCACGACGTTTCGTGCGCCACTGCAACACTTTGTCAGGTGTGATAGAATATGTTGTAAACAAGCGTGTTTTATACTGTACAGTCGGCTCCAAAGCGCTATCTCGCATGAGCGAGTACGTTCCTAATTGGTCACTAACGGACAAGGTCTATTGGCCGACGCACACGGGTGCTCAACCAATCAACGGTCCGTTGTCTCGGCTCAACTGTCGGGCGGGAACAATAGCGTGCTTCAACCAATCAGCGGGCCGCTGGGTCGACTCGCCTGCTGGTTGGAATCAACCGGTGCGAGCCGGCTGATCGGGGAGTGTCATGGCGGCGTATCGTACGCATCCAAAATTCGGGGATGTTGATCCCGTTGTCTCTGTTGAAATTATTGGGATTGAGACGAATATTGAGAGGCTATATTCGTCTCTGCATGTCACTGTCACTGCATGCCGGAAGACAAAGTTCCTCCATTTGCCGTTGAAGTCTGTCTTTAATTCACTTTAAGAATAGGCACTTACTGTATATCTCATGAACACTGTTTTGAGGGCTCACACATTCTGTTTATTTCATTTTATTCTTCAAATCTTCATCTAAACACGACACTTTATGCCAGAAGACCGAGTCCCTCCATTTGACTGTGAAGTTTGTCTTTTATCAAGTTGTACCTCGTGCCGCCACTTTCATGTACAAAGCAAATTATGTAGGGGCCTGGACATACATATACTGTTTAATATGTTATCCTATTCATAAAATCTTTACCGTAAAACTCCGTGTATAAGACGCACTTTTTTTCCGTTGGAAAATTTTCAAAGTGGGGGGTGCGTTTTATACACAGGTACATTTTTTTTAGAAATTTTTTTTTGGGACACCCTGTAGTCATGTTTAATGCATATTACACTGGTCTAGGGCATGACAAGAGCTTGATATAAGGAGGAACATTTATCAAAATATACCTTTTTCCTACATAAATGATAGTGGTTAGCAAAACAAAATGCAAGTTTTTAAGCAGTAACACTGCTACTAATTGAATATTCAGATATTCATGAGTAGCAGTAGCAGCACTCATTTAATATTCAATTTTCTAAACAGTGGTTCTACATTTTTCTCAACAAAAAAGTTATTAATGAATTTAGTATTTTGCATATTTAATGAGCATTGCTACCTCATGAATATATGAATATTCATGAAAAAAAATTCTAAAAAAAAAAATATATATATATATATTTTTTTTTTTTTTTTTTAGAAAGTTAGGGGTGCGTTTTATACACGAGTGCGACTTATACACGGAGTTTTACGGTATCTAAACTTGTCACTGTATGCCCAAAGACCAAGTCCCTCTATTTCCCTATGAAGCCTGTCTTTAATCCAGTTGTAGAATAGGTACTCGTACTTCATGTCGACAGCCTTCATGTATAGAGCATGCACTCTGCTTAGAGAATTGCAGTTTGTACATATTGTTTGTTGTCTTATTCTTGAAATCTTCATCTAAACTTGTCACTGTATGCCCGAAGACCGAGTCCATCCACTTGCCATTTGCCTGTGAAGTTTGTCTTTAATCCAGTTGTATAGTAGGTTCTCGTATATCATGAACACCGCTTTCATTTACTGAGCAGGCAGTCAGTTTCCAGGGCTTCTGCTCATACAAATTCTGTTTATGTTATATTATTCATAAATCTTTATCTAAACTCGTCACTGTATGCACGAAGACCAAGTCCCTCCATTTGACTGTGAAGCCTGTCTTTAATCCAGTTGTAGAATAGGTACTCGTACTTCATGATGACAGCCTTCATATATTGAGCAGTTTGCTCAGAGGGCTTCTGCTTATATTTGGTGACTCCAACCGAAGACTTCTTCTGGCTGTGCTCAATTTGCTCTGCAAAACAAAACAGAGGAAAACATTACTCAACACACTGAATAAACTGTGTATTTTAATTATGATGACAGCCTTCATATATTGAGCAGTTTGCTCAGAAAAAGTCGAGGAAAACATTACTCAAAATACAGATTAAACATTTGATGATATGGTGTGTATCTTATTTATGATGACAGCCTTCATATATTGAGCAGTTTATACTTGGTGACCCCAACTGAAGACTTCTTCTGGCTGTGTTCAATTTGCTCTGCAAATGAAACAAATTTGAGGAAAACATTTCTCAAAATACAGATTAAACATTTGATGATATGGCGTGTATCTTATTTATGATGACAGCCTTCATGTATTAATCAGTTTGCTCAGACGGCTTCTATTTATACTTGGTGACCACAACCAAAGACTTCTTCTGGCTGTGTTCAATTTGTTCTGAAAAACAAAACTGAGGAAAACATTACTCAAAATACAGATTAAACATTTGATGATATGTGACCGGCAATAATGAAACCCGGCACTTGTCGGTAAAAATCAAAATGGATTTTCATACCATTACAAAGGCCTAATCACAAGCTTTCATTTGATCCTTTGTTTTAACTAATTGGTAAATAATTGGTGAAGATATTATTGTTTTAATTTTACAATCATAGGTCTTTTACGCACATTGTGTGAACTTAAAATGCCCATTTCTTCAAAACATGAATTACTGACAAGTGCCGGGTTTTGCTATAGCCGGTCAAATATATGTATGGTGTGTATCTTATTTATGATGACAGCCTTCATATATTAAACAGTTTGCTCAGACGGCTTCTGTTTATACTTGGTGACCCCAACCAAAGACTTCATCTGGCTGTGTTCAATTTGTTCTGAAAAACAAAATTGAGGAAAACATTACTCAAAATACAGATTAAACATTTGATGATATGTGACCGGCAATAATGAAACCCGGCACTTGTCGGTAAAAATCAAAAAGTAGATTTTCATACCATTACAAAGGCCTAATCCCAAGCTTTCATTTGATCCTTTGTTCTAACTAATTGGTCAATAATTGGTGAAGATATTGTTTTAATTTTACAATCATAGGTCTTTTACACACATTGTGTGAACCATGACGTGATTGTCCCATTAGCTTGTCTTCCACCATCGTGGTGATCAATTTTATCATTTTTGTTTCCACATTCTTATCAGTTAATTACTACTGTCAACAATCCCATGCTGTGTTTACTTCCCTCAAAGCCCAGAGAGATTAACTGCCCTGGTTCCGCCCTCTCTGCTCTGCTCATATCTCAGTTGGCAGACTTGAGTGCTCAAAAATCACTACCGCTCCTCAGCCCTCCAGGAGCGGTATTCGTCTAGCGATAGAATTACCTAATGTTAAAATGCCCATTTCTTCAAAACAAATTACCAACAAGTGCCGGGTTTTGCTATAGCCGGTCACATATATGTATGGTGTGTATCTTATTTATGATGACAGCCTTCATGTATTGAGCAGTGTGCTCAGACGGCTTCTGTTTATATTTGGTGACCCCAACCGAAGACTTCTTCTGGCTGTGTTCAATTTGCTCTGCAAAACAAAATTTGAGGAAAACATTACTTTTGCTTTTTTCACATTGCTCAACATTTTCTTTGCACTTTTTCATTTAGAAAACATTACTCAACACACTGAATAAACATTTGATGAAAAATACTGTTGTGTAATAATGACAAAAATAACATACAACCAATACAATAAAGATTTGATGATAAATTTTGTTTTCTTTCTCATATACCCCTTGCTCTGTTCTCAACAGTTTTAATGTTCAATTTGTTTTCTTGAAGCAGATAATCATTATAATGGGCAGTACACTTCTTGTCAAAGTTAATTTCAGTAACTAAAACTGGTACAGACATCTGAATGTTTCAATCATTTTCCCCAAAAAATATGTGATTGTTTGTTACAATAATGGTTTGATAGAGAGAGATTATCAAAAAAAATTAAAAGCCACTTTGGTATATTAAAACAAAATGTGTGTAAACTGTGCATGGGCGTAAAAGCCTATTCTGTAAAATGACATCTTAAACTGGTGAATAAGTAAAACAAAAAAAAGTTACCAAATATTAAGCATAACCTTAGCTTCATGTCAGTTTAATTAACCCGTTCAGGACTGATTGATTTTGCTATAACATGTATTCGCCGTAGACCCTAGCCCACGTTTTTTCCTTCTTTTCGGGACCAGTCCTGAATAGATTAAAAAGATTAAAAGATTAAAAGTAACATTGTCCAAATCCTCAAAATAAAATTTGAATTCTAGCGGTTCCCTCATACCTTGTTGTATTCGTATTAACAATAAAATCATGGGACAGGTTTCGGTTTTTCAAATTTCCCTTTCGATACAAAGAGATGTATGATTGAAGTATTCAGATAAGAAAAACTCCGGGCGAGTTTTTCTTCTGTGTACAAAGTGAGTGCAGTGAGTTATGGAATATCACTTTGCATTTTCGCTCATTACTTGGCCATACAATGTCCATTTGACTTGAAATTTTCACACAATACCCTGTGGACATATGAGATAACAACAATATACATTGCATCAACCATTCATCACTTTTTGCACATGTCAACAAAGTTACTAGATCCCTTTAAGTGATATAACCTATAAAAGCCAGAGCATACTGTCCTAGTCTACTCATTGAAATGTTAAAGTGATGAATAAGTAAAACAAAAAATCAATTCAAGTTACCAAATTTGAGGTATGTTTTGAGAGCCCCCTGGAACATCCTTGGCAGGACTTCCTCAAAGACCTGGAGGGTGTCGTGCAGTTCTTCCAGCACCCCAACGACTTGGTAACTCTTCTCCACATTCTCCTTGGCTCTCAGGTAGGCCCAAAGGGATGGGTAACTATGGAAATAATGAGAGAGGAGAGAAAACATGAATATATATAAAAGAATAATGAACAAATGTGATTTAACCCTAATAGGGCCGGGGGGGGGGGGGGGGGGAGCAGAATCCTAGAGCCAGAGGAAGTCATGCAGTTCTTCCAGGCAGCACCCCAACGACTTGGTAACTCTTCTTCACATTCTGCTTGGCTCGTAGGTAGGCTCAGAGGGATGGAAATCTATTAAAGGGGTAGTTCAGTTTTGGTATAGAGGGTGCTGCAGGAAATAATTTGTTTGTGAGATAATGAAAAACTGAGTGTAAAATTTGAAAGAGCATACAATTTTAATGGCAGAATAAACTTTATTTGATCAAAATCGGTTCATAAACGGCTGAAATATCAATAAATATATCCGATCGTAATAAATCTGGGGCCCAGATATATTCGATGATTTAAAAAAATTAAAAAAAATGATTACACTTTTTCAAAAATTTTCAAAAGAAGGTTTTTAAAATAGTTGTTGATGATCTCTCTATTTAACCATGATTTCAACAAAACATCACATGCATAGTTTTGTATGAAAAATGGTTTAAAGTTGAAACCAATGCTTTTTTATAGAGCGCCCTCTTGTGTTTTAATGGCTCTTTTTGAATGATAACAGGCTTTTTACTTAGTCGTTTGTAATTTTCTATGCCTTTCGAGCATGGTGGAGTTACAACTATTAGTTTGTTGTGTCATTGTGCAGGTTTTGGTTACTAAAGCTCAGCCTTACAAAAACTGTGCTACCCCTTTAACAAATAAGAGAGGAAAGAAAAAGAAAATGAATACATAAAAGGAAAATGAGCAAATGTGATTTAATGAAGGGTAATACATGCCTATTACATAGAACAATGAAGAGTACCCTTGCTTAGATCAGAGGAGGAGGAGGGGGAGTGGGAAGAGGTGAGAGAAATTGGTGGGAGACAGAGGAGGAAGAGGGGCCGGAGGAAGAGGGGGAGGTGGAGGAGGAGGAGGTGGAGGAGGAGGAGGGGGAGTGGGAAGAGGTGAGAGAAATTGGTGGGAGACGGAGGAGGAAGAGGGGCCGGAGGAAGAGGGGGAGGAAGAGGAAGAAGAGGAGGAGTTGGAGTTGGAGGAGGAGGAGGTGGAGGAGGAGGAGTTGCAGGAGGAGGAGGAGGAGGAGGAGGAGGGGAAGTGGGAAGAGGTGAGAGAAATTGGTGGGAGACGGAGGAGGAAGAGGAGACGGAGGAGGAAGAGGGGGAGGAAGAGGGGGAGGTGGAGGAAGAAGAGGTGGAGGAGGAGGAGGAGGGGGAGGAAGACACAAGTGCCTGCTTACACATTGAAGCAATGGCATTCATGACGGAGGAAGGCACAAACCAATACATGAATGCAATACATCATGTCACTCCAACATGATACCAACTAGACCAAAGCCCCCGCAATGGTAGGTCCAAATCTAGGTTACTTACGTGCATCTTTTATCCTGGCCACAGAAGAAGGGTATGATGTAGAAAGCTTTCTTGCCAACACACTCCTTCAGTCTCCTTCTTACGCACTCTTCATAGCTCTGAAAGGACACAATATAATAGTAATAATAATAACAGTAGTAATGATACTTATAATTACTACTACTAATGATAATGATAAATAATTATTCCTACTAATCATACAAATTGTAATAATTATGTACTACTACTAATAATTTTCATTGTATATTGCCCGATATGATTGCTTATCATCTCTAAGCACTTGACAGCATAATTATGACCTTGGTCATCGGCAACACACATACAGTCAACCTGCACCTAAAGTGCTCTTTCTCAACTCCCTGAGGAGTAAATAAAGCCAGTCTACCTATTATGGGTGCTCACATGCTATCCAAATACCTCCATTCCTGCAAAGTACCCATTTTTACACCTCAGTAGAGAGCATCAAAGTAATATAGATATAAATTTGCCTTGCTAAAGGACAAACAAGGTGGGCATGAACATGGTTCGAACTCGGGATCTCACAATTGGAAGTCAAAAGCTCTACCAATCTTGCCACACCACGTAGTTAATAATAATAAATGCTGTGAATTAGTGACTGGAATGCTGGAATGCAGTGGTCATTCAATGGGGGTGGTAGTCATTCATGAAGAGAAAATAAGAGTTGCAAGGACCTGTACAACAAACACTTGAAATCATAGATCTACATATTATTTTCAATATCAAAAAGAAAATTAACACAAAGAAAATAAACGTATAAGTCTCACCATCAACAGTGCTTACTAGTGCTCAACATAATCAGGGGCCACCAACATTCAGTGATGCTAACTTCCACTTACCCTGAGAGCGCAATCAAATATAAGACAATTGTTTAAGCTTGAGGTAGTTCGGGGGGGCACCAGATTCAGTTGAAAGATATTGGTTTTTTTCTAGCATCTTTTTAGGCTTACCATATACTTGAATGGATCAGTGGAGTTGAACTTCCTCTCCTCCTTCTTCTCATCTCCGAAACGGACAAAGTAGTACTGTGATACCGCCCTCTCCAGGGGATCTCTGATAATGTTGATGTATGTGGGAGGGGCTCCGCCATATCTATATTGATCAATGGGAGAACACAGATAAAATAACATTGGTTATTGGAAATATGTATCTTAATTCTCACATTCATGTCAATTTCAGTTACCCCTGCTATATAAAGAGGCAGAGATGTATGCAGACAATGGAAAGGCAAATCAACATTTCATAATGAAATATCTGCTGTGTAATTCTTTGGTCACTTCAAAAAGCCAGGATATAATTATATGGAACAGATGTGTTTCTTACTGGTCTGTGCACAGTAGGATATGAACAATTAAGCCCATTTCATACTCTACCACCTTTCTAATTGGCAAAGTAAAGTACACCCTACTACTGTATGGTAACAATTAACAGGCGAAACCCTTAATTGGGGAAAAGTAGGTGCAGATTGACTGGGAATCCAGGGAATGACATATTTTTGTTTGCTCTCAACCCAATGTTTGCATGAATGTGACTACAATTTGTCCCATTGTGGATTTGTGCACAAAAAAGGTATAATTTTTATACTCCAAACTTATTGTTTGATATGTGAAAAGAGCTTAACATTCTCTAACCATCCCATGCAAAGTAACAGAAAATCATGTTTCAGAAATATTTTGATCGGGAATTCACAAATACTACTTTTATAGGAATGGCAGAACAAGAATAAAGTGGATATATTATGGTCCTAGTATACTGATAAATTATATCTTCTAGTCAGAATCTTGAAACAAATTTCTTGACCAATTCTAAAATAATTATCTACATAAGAATTCCCCTCTTTCAACTTCTTAAAATGAAATCATATAGTACTTCCCATACTGGACTAGTAGCAGGTCCGCTGTAATGAATCCATGTTGGCATGAATCACCAATTAACCTCTTGTTTTTCTGTGGTAACTGTCATTTGTGCCCTGACGAAGATTCTGCTAGGATCGAAAGCTAGGCTGTATACGACTCTCATTTCACCAATTAACCTCCACAGGTTACTCAGCGAGGGGGCATCCTTAGTTTGCTTCCTTCCAGCACATACCTGATTTACAACTGTTAGTCATTACTCACACAAAATGGGTGACAATGAGGTAGATCTGAGAAGTGTGAACACAGGCACGCAATCATTTTGTTCTATACCAAGGACTGACCAGTCAACTGTGACTTGCGTCTTTGCACGTCCCATTTCATCTAGTTACCGGTACTTACCAAAATCAGAATTTTGGATTAGGATTCGAGATCTACATGTATCTGGTTCAGTATTTGGGGTCATTTTGGGTTACAGGGAAAATGGCAATCACAGGTACAGGCATCATCAAAAATGAGAAATAGAGGGATCCAGTAATTTTGTATTGAATATCGACTCAACGATCGAAGCTCACTTTTAAGAGTGTACATGAATCACCCTTTAAAACTCAACAGGTTACTCATCAAGGGGGTTTCCTTAGTTGTTTTCCTTCCAGCGCATAACTGATTTACAACTGTTGGTCATTACTCACACAAAATGGGTGACAAAGAGGCAAACAATTACATGTAGGCACATCTGAGAAGTGTGATATTAATACTAATAGTACAGATGATGATGGTACAAAATTAAGTAGATCTGAGAAGTGTGAACCAAGGCATGCAGTCATTTTGTTACTATAGCCTGCAGCGCTCTACATCATAGCCTGGCTGCTTTTGCTAGTATGCTCCCTTGGTAGTTGAGATGGTGCACAAGATAATTGTGCGGGTTCGAACTGTACCTGATGACCAAGGATAATAATGCGCCTCTGAATAGGGCACCTACTGTAGATACATGGCGCTCTATAAATGCTTATATTATTGTAATATATAATTGAAACTTGGTTGCAAGTTAGACCATTCCACTAAATATATGATGTTGACATGAACTTGTCCAGGCAAAGTACACACTTAAGTATTAAGAAAGATTAAGATTCCAATTATCACAGGGGTGTGAAACACTCTCCAACTCAGGCCCTTTGTCATGCTCTGATCCTGTTGTTTAATAATACCTGCATAAATCTATATCTCTTCCTGTTTACCCAAAAGCCTGATTTATGTACAAGACTTCTAAGAAACCCTCTTATTGTATGCTCTTGTATTTTATAGATTAAACTTGACTCTGTTTCCCTATTCCCTTTAAGTTAAACATTGTTCTAATATTGAGACTTCTCCCCTGTACCTCCTCGAGGTGACATCTCCAGCTTGTATGCTGCTCTTGCCATACTCTGTGTATTGGAACCAGCAGAGTAGCCAGTTATATATATTTGATATACTTTACTACTTGATCAGCCAGTTATTATACTTTGTTATATTTCTCCATCGTCTTCATACTTTGTATATGTGAGCGACTGATTAATAAAATCATATCGACCTGTAATTATCTTGGACTACTATGAGTCTTCATTATCTCTTCATCTCTTCTTCTAAGTTAACACTCCACTAAAGCCACGCTTACCTCGTAAACCCCGAGTGTTACATTATTATTAAACCAAGGACTGGTAAATATTTAAATACTACATTTCATCTACTAGGTAAATCAAAATTTATAGGGGATTCGTATTTTGAATAAGGATGAGAGTTAATATCTGGTTTAGGATTGGGGGTCATTTTGGGTTGGGAAAATAGTCATTACAGGCATCTTCCAAATAAGGAGTAGAAGGCAAGAAGAAATGTTGAAGGGAGTTAAAGGGATCTAGTAACTTTGTTGACATGTGCAAAAAGCGATGAATGGTTGATGCAATGTATATTATTGTTATCTCATATGTCCACAGGGTATTGTGTGAAAATTTCAAGTCAAATGGACATTGCATGGCCAAGTAATGAGCAAAAATGCAAAGTGATATTCAATAACTCACTGCACTCACTTTGTACACAGAAGAAAAACTTGCCCGGAGTTTTTCTTATCTGAATACTTCGATCGTACATATCTTTGTAACGAAGGGAAATTTGAAAAACCGAAACCTGTTCCGTGATTTTATTGTTAAGACGAATACAACAAGGTATGAGGGAACCACTAGAACGAAAAATTTATTTTGAGGATTTGGACAATGTTACTAAGTCCCTTTAAAGGCAATTCGGACCGGTATATCAGACGCGCGAATCCATATTGCGCACTTTTACGCACGGTACGTAATCCCCCTTTGCTCAGTTATAAGTTGCGATTGCAAACAGTCCCAGTCGAAAATGCATCGCGTTCGGAATGTTTGTTTACCAAGGAGGTACTCCTTGTCAGTGATTTTTACGAGCGAAAGTATTACGCAACACGCTCAACCGGACTCGTCATCAAAGTGCTGCTGCGATTTTATCAGCGCTGTATTGCCTCAGGGGATAGCTCGAGCAATGTACAGTTTATTGCTCGGTACATAATAGCTACCAGCTGTGTGCTGCATGCAATTTCATATGAAGGCCCGTGTTCAGATATTCCGAAGCACCGCTCCAAAATCGATCCAACACACATCGTGAGTTTACCTCGGGAGATTACGGTGGAGTGCGAGTTGGATATTGCTGAATACCCATTTTAACCCACGCATATTTGCCTTTAATAGAGGGATCTAGTAACTTTGTCTTGACCAGGGTATGGAAATATATGGGGGCTGAGGGCGATTTTGCCCCCTAGTTTTCAAAATAGCCCCCTGAAATCAGTAGGTTGCCCCTTAAATTACCATAGGGTATTATGTGAACAATTTCTGGATATTCATCAGATTGGAAAAGAAGCACCCTGAAATTAAAAATTAATTCCTGCATTGGTCTTGACTCGTAACCAAACTCACTTTCAAGGGTGTTGATCGACATGAATCACCCTCAACATATCCACACCTGCAGAAGGGTTTCCTACCCGGTAACAACAACTCTGCCCTATTACTCACTACAAATGGGTGACAAACAAAACCAAGGCCTTATCAGATATATGTTTAGTGTGAACACACTTACACAAGTATGCAGTCATTTTGTTCTATTATAAGTTCTGTCTGACCAGTGAAAGAAATACATGAGGGCCAGGGGCGAAATTCGCCCCCGAAATATGCCCCAAAAGAGCCCCCCCCCCCCCCCCCATAAATTTGCATAGAGTTCAATGCAAAACAAATTTTAGAATTAGAGTGTTATTATCATGCAGGGAAGCTTGCAAAGTGGACCTCAACAATTAGATATTAATTTTCTCCTGCACTCGCACTGGCCCGCTGGCCCGGGGCCAGTGATATTGCACTTGGGGCCAGCAAAATGTATAAAAGTCATATTTTGGTGGCCCGATCGGGCAAGCAGATTTGCAACCCGACATTGACAAACTGAAAAAAGCTTATTTTCTTTTATGTCATGCTTCATCTGTAATCAAAGGTTTGATATTAGGAAAGAGTGATATTTTAAATAGTAAAAAGCTTACTCATGAAATACAATTTTGGGGCCAGTAAATTTTCTTTCGGGCCACACCAGAATGGGGGAAGAAACTATTTCACTGGCCCGACGGCCGGGCCACTGACTAAAAAGGTGAGTGTGGAGCCCTGCCTGCATCTGACTTTATTAAATGCTCAAGTGATTGCATGCCTCTAGATCAAGAAACTTGAAACAATTAACCAAACAAGAATACCAACTAACCTCAGGTTAATACCCCTACATGTAAGTCCTTTGACCAGGGCAATTCCAAGGTAACACCGTGACAGTTGGAGGGTGTTTCTCACGATGAAAGTCTAAATAACTCATAAAATATAAATGTCCACAACCAACTTTTGATATGCATCTGTTACCACTATCCTACCTATCATTTACAATAAGAAAGAAAATCAAAATTCCCAATAAATTATGAATTATCAATATCAATATCTGCGGTAACACAGTGACGGTAAAAGGACATGGGTTTTTACATGCTCAGGCACTTTAGGGCAATTCCAAGGTAACAGCGTGACGGTAGGAGGGTGTTTCTCACGATGAAAGTCTAAATAACTCACAAAATAAAAATGTCCAGAACCAAATTTTGATATGCATCTGTTCCCACTATCCTACCAATTATTTACAATAGGAAAGAAAATCAAAATTCCCACTAAATTATGAATTATGAATATCAATATCTGCGGTAACAGCGTGACGGCAAAAAGACATGGGTTTCTTACATGGTAAGAAACTAAGCAAACTCTGTGAACTACAGAAACATTTTGCAATTTTGTCACATTGATTCTTTGTACTAGACATCAAGCTAGAACATCCAAATAAAAATGTAGAAAAAATCCAATGTTCATAGTAAATATGATATCATAAACGTATCTGTGCACGGTAACAGCGTGACGGTAACAGCGTGACCTCTGAATTGTACATGTTATATATATGGGAGATATTGATGAGATGAATAAGATTATATAATTTTGATGTAGTCATCCAGAATCTATACAGAACTAGATGAATGGGTAATATAACCCAGATGCTCTGAAATGATGGTTCGCATGACACAAATTTGCAGCCTAGCGCCCTCTATTGATCAAAAATGTTTTTGGACAAAACTGAAATTCTTATCTTTTTCAGAATTTAGCTTGAGGAACCATCAAATATCAAACCCAAAATACAAACTTAATTGCAACAATAAAATATTAGACCTTTGACATCTGACCTTTGACCTTATTTCTCAAATTAGCATACAAATGTTTAATTTTATGTCGGCACAGTGCATATCTACAAGTGATTTGTTACGTAACATGATTTCAATGTCAGTAAGTTTTTGTGTTTGAATTGGTAATTATCCGAGTGACCTTTGACCTGTGCTCCAAACATTTTCATAGAATTTTCTTTTATCTACAGTACTCTTTCTAACATTAATTCTGGCATTTTTTTGTGAGATAAAAAATAAACTACAATAATTTGACCTGTTGACCTTTGACCCCATGACCAAATTCTATAATCAGGTCATCTACTTCACTGAACGCATACCAGTATTAATTATCATGTCATCCTTCAAGGATTCTTGAAATATCTTGAGAATAATATATTTTTTGCATATTAATTAGCTGTGACCTTTGACCTTTGACCTCATGGCCCCAAAATGTATCAGATAATGGGCAGGTCCAAGCTATTGTCCCCTCTGGGGGTCAAATTTCATCTTTATGTATATATAACAAACTATACATCATTTTAAAGCTGAAACTATGAATTTTATGAATCTGATAAAAAAAAAAAAAAATTATCAAAATACGAAGAATGCCAAGGTCACGAACTACGATTTGTATTAATTAGCGTGACGTACGGGACATTACATTTTTATTTTTGTATCTCATTTGAATTATCTTTTTAAAATTAAATATCTCGGGACATGTAGACCATCATGCTAGAAAATAGGAAAAAAATATAAAAACTTTCAAAATTAATTAATTATGCAAATGAGGTAGGGTCCAAAGTGTGATGTCCCGTACGTCACAATTTTGAACATAATTTGTTTAATTTTAACTACGAAAATAATTTTTTTTTTTAAAGATATTCTAGGTAGTTCTAATTTAGATGAATACCTAACAAAAAATAGGTTTAACAAAAATTAAAAAAATTCTGTGTTGATTACATAATCAAATTAAGAAATGTGACGTACGGGACAAGTGTGTGACGTACGGGACAACCCCATATAAAACCAGTGCAAGATGTGAAAAAGAAAATGACCAAAAGGAGAATAT
Source organism: Echinarachnius parma (assembly GCA_037951105.1). Lineage (NCBI taxonomy): Eukaryota > Metazoa > Echinodermata > Echinoidea > Clypeasteroida > Echinarachniidae > Echinarachnius > Echinarachnius parma. The sequence continues at coordinate 25,135 of JBAMJV010007004.1, read as the reverse complement.
ATACTGTGTTAGGAAACTTGTTGTATACAGGGATATATGAACATTCCAACTGGGTCCCTTCTAGGAATTTACTTGTACTGAATTTGATGTAATTAGTCTTCAAGCCAGACCCCTGGTATTATCAACTTTGGTATTTTGCCAGTTGATGTCCCAAACATTGGCAGGATGCTAAATATGTAAATCATAATAGTGTACTTGTTCCTGGAATGAGTCTAATGAAATGATATGGTAGTAGATGCACCAGAAGCTGGCTTTTACAACTCATAGATGCTGCAAGCAAGAATAATTTTTTGACAATTTTTTGGTAAATGGAATAAAAAATGGTAAAGTGTGTATGAATATAATTCAAATTTTGTTTCTTTATTAAAGTAATATTTTGATTGATTTACCTCATAAATTAACTCAGAGAATATTAAGTAATGGTCAAAGGATTTAATTGGGTTCTAAAACACTCTAATTGTCACTGATTTAAGTTAAAATTGTGGGGAAATGGAATAAAAAATGGTAATATAGTCTGTATGAATGTAATTCAAATTTAGTTTCTTTATTAAAGTAATATTTTGATTGATTTACCTCATAAATTAACTCAGAGAATATTAAGTAATGGTCAAAGGATTTAATTGGGTTCTAAAACACTCTAATTGTCACTGATTTAAGTTAAAATTGTGGGTAAATGGAATAAAAAATGGTAATATAGTCTGTATGAATGTAATTCAAATTTAGTTTCTTTATTAAAGTAATATTTTTATTGATTTACCTCATAAATTAACTCAGAGAATATTAAGTGATGGTCAGAGGATTTAATTGGGTTCTAAAACACTCTAATTGTCACTGATTTAAGTTTAAATTGTTCACATTTAACAAATTTTGACGAAAATTCTTCATTTCAATGCATTTTCCCATAGGGAAAAGTTGTCCCGTACGTCACATGTCCCATACGTCACATACACACATTTATGTTTTGGTATATTACATAACAACGAAAGGTCAGAAAAATATGGTAATACTTGTGATTAATGCTTGATTCCATAATGAATTAAGATATCAGTACCATAAATCTCATAACTTAATAAATTCAGAGAACTTTTACGATGAACTTATTTTTGAAAAAGTCAGAAATTCTCTGGTCCCGTACGTCACGCAGCACATTAATTACATTAAAAATTAATTTAAGAATTGGTCAGAACTAAAACTTTCCACAAATGAACTAGCCCATAATAGCCACAGACTCATACCAAAAGATAGCCATATAAATAATTTCATCCATTGTTATTTCTTGTTTAAAGTCTCTGAATGTCCCGTACGTCACAATCCAAATAGCTTGGACCTGCCCTAATCCATACCTCTGAATACATGTCTTGTACAAAGTTTGAACAGAATCCATCCAACGATTCTTGAGATATTGCAAACAAAAAGTAGGTTGCGTCAGTACGCTGTTACCCAAAAAGTAACAGCGTGACCAAATTGATATTGCTTAGATTTATTAGTGGTAAAAGATAATGCTGCTATTTAGCAATTAGCATCCATAATATAGCTCTATGGGTGAATGAAGAAGAAACAAAAAATAATTTCATTCCCATTCATATTTTTCCAGAAATATTAAAAATACCTGTTTTTAGGGTAACAGCGTGACATATAGATGACTATAAATGAAACAGTCACTGAAGCAGAACAAAGAGTGAAAATGCCGAAATAGATATTTATCTGATAAATTGAAGTAATGTTCTTACCAACACTGAAAGAAAATGTTATGAAAACCTATTTTTGCAGCTCTTTTAAGCTTAATATTTACAAGTATATTTTGTGAAAATAATTGAATATTAATTTATGCTAATTAATTCCTATGAAATAATAGTTTACGGCAAAATTTTTTTTGAACAAAATGCATTTCTGAATAGTTTGATCTTTAAGCTTTAATTTGATACCAAATATGTTATGATTCGACGAATTTGAAAAATGGGTGCTTATGTCAGTGTTTGCTTGGAATTGCCCTTTAGCAAACTCTGTGAACTACAGGAACATTTTGCAATTTTGTCCCATTGATTCTTTGTACTAGACATCAAGCTAGAACATCCAAATAAAAATGTAGAAAAAATCCAATGTTCATAGTAAATATGATATCATAAACGTATCTGTGCATGGTAACACCGTGACGGTAATGCCGTGACCTCTGAATTGTACATGTTATATAGATATTGATGAGATCATGAGATCTTTACAGAACTTGATGAATGGGTAATATAATAACCCAGATGCTCTGAAATGATGGTCCGCATGACACAAATTTGCAGCATAGCGCCCTTAAGTAAAAAAATTTTTTTTGGACATAACTGAAATTCTTATCAATTTCAGAATTTAGTTCGTGGAACCATCAAATATTAAAACCAAAATACTTGCAACAATGCAATATCTGACCTTTGACCTTATTTCTCGAATTAACATACAACTAAGGTTTAATTTTCTGTCTGCACAGTGCATATATCTGCAAGTGATTTGTTTCATGTAACATGATTTCAATGTCAGTAAGGTTTTGTGTAATTATCCGAGTGACCTTTGACCTGTAGTCCAAACATTTTCAGAGAATTTTCTTTTACCTACACTACAGTACTCTTTCTAACATTAATTCTGGATTTTATTGTGAGATAAAAAAATACTATAATCATTTGATCTGTTGACCTTTGACCCCCATGACCCCATTCTCTAATCAGGTCATCTACTTCACTGGACACATACATGTACCAGTATTAATTATCACGTCATCCTTCAAGGATTCTTGAAATATCTTGAGAATAATATATTTTTTGCATATTAATTAGCTATGTGACCTTTGACCTTTGACCTCATGGCCCAAAAATGTATCAGATAATCCGTACCTAGGAATACATGGCTTGTACAAAGTTTGAACAAAATACATCCAACGATTCTTGAGATATTGCACAAACAAAAACAATAATGTACATATGTACATGTGTGCACATGCAGACAGACGGACGTACAACCCCTACACATTTATGACTCGGGTAACTTTGTGATGGAAACATTATCAACTGACCCCTATTCATATAATTAAAGCATTGAGCAATGCCCGAGCATACCTAAACAAAAACATCTTTCATTATTTGATTATGTCTAGTGTATTATATCAATGGAGATCAACTCCAAGGGCTATATAATGAAGAAACAAAAAATAATTTCATTCCCATTCATACTTTTCCAGAAATATTAAAAATATCTCTTTTTAGGGTAATACCGTGACATATTGATGACTATAAATGAGACAGTCACTGAAGCGGAACGAAGAGCGAAAATGCCAAAATTGATATTTACATTGTGTATCTGATAAATTGAAGCAATGATCCTATCAACACTGAAAGAAAATTTTATGAAAACTCCTTTTCGCAGTTCTTTTATACTTAATATTTACAAGAATGTTTTGTGAAAATAATTGAAAATTAATTTATGCTAATTAATTACAATGAAACAATAGTTTTAAAAGCTAAATTTGATTGGAGACAAAATGCATTTTTGAATAGTTAAATCTTGTAGCTTTCATTTGATACCAAATATGTTATGATTCAACGAATGCTTGCTTCGAATTGCCCCACATTAAAACTAAAGATTTGATCACTGGCAAGAGGAAACAAGCAAGTTTATTTTCTTGGCACCCACTCGCATCAATATCAATCACATCTCAAGATTGTGACATTTACATTTCATACTGCATGCAGAGCTGCTAACCTTGATCATGCAACAACAAAAACAGAATGAAATGTCTCGAAACGTTCAAACATTTTTTTATTTTTTTGAAAAACGTAATTAATCTTCAAAAATCCTACTGCCCTACATTGACAAAACATATCAATCATGGCCAAAACGGATTGGTTGGCAGCTACATGTATGTGCATGTCAAAAGTTGTAAGTTAAAGAGCAAGTAACACACAAGTTAGCTAACTAAATGGTTAAATGTGTGAGATAGGTCAGAGAGATAAAAAACAAAAACAACAAAAAAAACAACAAAAAAACAAACAAAACAAACAAACAAACAAAAAAATAAAAATAAAAAAAATCAATAAATAAAATCAAATCAAATCAAATAAAAAAAAAATAAAACAAATTTAAAAATTAAAAAAATTAAAAATTAAAAATTACCATAATTAATGAATGGAGAAAAATTTCAACATTCTGTGTAGAAGTTTAGTGTACCAAAGTTAGCTCTACCAGATAAAGCAAACCAAATCAAAATCGGTCGAGAAATGAAGGAGAAGAAGCATTTTTTGTGATTTCGATAAAATTTGCATAAATTACCATAGACAAAACATATCAATCATGGCCAAAACGGATTGGTTGGCAGCTACATGTATGTGCATGTAAAAAGTCAACACCCACACTTAATCATCAAATAGTCATACAGTATTTGTAAGTTAAAGAGCAAGTAACGCACAAGTTAGCTAAACTAAATGGTTAAATGTGTGAGATACATGTAGGTCAGAGAGATCAGGAAAGTTTGGCATAAAAAAGGATGAGCTGCCTGGAGCCCATTTCATAAAACTGTTGCAATTATTGTAAGTGTCCAATTATTGTAACTACCATGGCAATTCTGTGTAGAAGTTTTAAATCCCCCTCCTAGCCCTATCTTATGAAACAATCAGAATCAAAATCGGTTGAAAAATAACGAAGAAGAAGCATTTTGAAAACTGTGGACGGACGGACGGACGGACGGACGACGGACGCCACGCCATGGCATAAGCTCATCGGGCCCTTCGGGCCGGATGAGCTAAAAAATTAGAGTCAACAAAATATAAATATGATGCCCCGGAAGGGACATGGAAAAAACAAAACAAAAAACAAACAAACAAACAAACAAACAAACAAACAAACAAACAAACAAACAAACAAACAAAACAAACAAAAAAAATTAAAAAAATAAATAAATCAAATCAAATCAAATCAAATCAAAAATAAATAAATAAATAAATAAATAAAAAAATTAAAAAATTAAAAATTACCATAATAATATAATGAATGGAGAAAAATTTCAAAATTCTGTGTAGAAGTTTAGTGTACCAAAGTTAGCTCTGTAGATAAAGCAAACCAAATCAAAATCGGTCGAGAAATGAAGGAGAAGAAGCATTTTTTGTGATTTTGATTAAATTTGCATAAATTACCATAGATAATGAATTTCACAATTCTGTGTAGAAGTTTTAAATCCCCCTCCTAGCCCTATCTTATGAAACAATCAGAATCAAAATCGGTTGAAAAATAACGAAGAAGAAGCATTTTGAAAACTTTTTGACGGAAGGACGGAAGGACGGACGGACGGAAGGACGGACGGACGGAAGGACGGACGGACGGACGACGGACGCCACGCCATGGCATAAGCTCATCGGGCCCTTCGGGTCGGATGAGCTAAAAAACGAATGCGTCCCTCCATCAGACTTTATATCGGTCAATAAAAGAGTTTAACTGATTCAGCATAATATTACAACTACCTGTATATTGTACTTATTCTTGTAAAGGTATTGTGAAGCCAACATTTGTAAAGGTATGTCACGGAAAAAAATCTCAAAAATGAAGAATATGTAATTACATGTAGTCAGTTTAAGTGAGGTTTGGTTATTTTGCCTAGTGTGCGGTCATGCTTTTCTTATGTGTGCGCGGGTCACGTAGCTAGCGCGGGTCACGTAGGGGTCACGCATAGCGTTGTGGTACTTCGTGGAATCCTTGTACGAACTTCCTCACTGGGTGAATATACGTATAATGCACAATTGTTTGTTGGACGACGGTTTATTAGTTTTAGGTCTATAACTCCACGAAAAAGAGATTTCAAGCCCTAATTTTTTCAGGAGCACCGTGCCGACAATGCTATGGACATTACATTTAGCTGGGATCTAGGGAACGTGTACATTACAATACAACAGATGAGTTTAATACGAGAGGCTAATACATCTTGCAATAATTATGACTGACAAAACGTACAACTCAGACATCAGAAATGGGGTAGTGCACATCAAATGCTAAAAGAAACAAATTGTAAATCTTTCAGGCACAATAAATACCTTGAACATCATATTTGATCCATCAACAATTTCAGAGAAGTTTCAAGAAAATAGTACAACATCTGGATTGTGTTTCATCCAGCTTATGTCCACAAGACTGCTACATTGTAAACCATAGGCCTACAGAAAAAAAAAAATGGTACAGGGATGTACCGTACATGTATGACATTGAACTATGTAATCTAGTTTTATTTTTCACCAGGCCAAGGGGGTGTTTCAGGACATTGAATTTATAAGTTGGACTTAAAATATTATGGAAAGCTATTTGTTAGAGATAGATAGATAGATAGTTTTATTTCAAAAATCATGATTCGCGGCATAGCCGAATTGTACATGATACAAATACATTTAAAAACATCAAAATGGAAGTACATAAATAAGCAAATTCAAAATCATGTCAAAATAATATACATTTCATAAACGCAAATGTCCTAACATTGACAATAGTAGTGGTAGGTAGTAAGAATATAAATAAATACTCAATCTATAATCAGGTGGAATAGAGAGAAAATGAGGAATATTAGAAGAAGAACGAGATGAAGAGAGGAGGGGGAGATAAGGGACGACGAAGAAAAAGAAGAAGAGAAAGGCTCAAAGGACGAAGAGGGTGAAGAGGAAGAAGAAGAAGGAGAGGAAGAAGAGGAAGAGGAAGAGGAAGAGGAAGAGGAAGAGGAAGAGGAAGAGGAAGAGGAAGAGGAAGAGGAAGAGGAAGAGGAAGAGGAAGAGGAAGAGGAAGAGGAAGAGGAAGAGGAAGAGGAAGAGGAAGAGGAAGAGGAAGAGGAAGAGGAAGAGGAAGAGGAAGAGGAAGAGGAAGAGGAAGAGGAAGAGGAAGAGGAAGAGGAAGAGGAAGAGGAAGAGGAAGAGGAAGAGGAAGAGGAAGAGGAAGAGGAAGAGGAAGGAAGAAGAAGAAGAAGAAGAAGAAGAAGAAGAAGAAGAAGAAGAAGAAGAAGAAGAAGAAGAAGAGGAAGAGGAAGAGGAAGAGGAAGAGGAAGAGGAAGAGGAAGAGGAAGAGGAGGAGGAGGAGGAGGAGGAGGAGGAGGAGGAGGAGGAGGAGGAGGAGGAGGAGGAGGAGGAGGAGGAGGAGGAGGAGGAGGAGGAGGAGGAGGAGGAGGAGGAGGAGGAGGAGGAGGAGGAGGAGGAGGAGGAGGAGGAGGAGGAGGAGGAGGAGGAGGAGGAGGAGGAAGAAGAAGAAGAAGAAGAAGAAGAAGAAGAAGAAGAAGAAGAAGAAGAAGAAGAAGAAGAAGAAGAAGAAGAAGAAGAAGAAGAAGAAGAAGAAGAAGAAGAAGAAGAAGAAGAAGAAGAAGAAGAAGAAAAAGAAGGGGGAGAGAAGGAGAAGAAAAGAGAAATGGAGAAGGAGAAGGAGAAGAAGTAATAGGGTAATAGTGCATAGATTAAAATAAGAAGTATTTTTCTGAAGAATCCTAGTCAAGTAGGTCATTCATAGTAAGTTATATAATTTCAAGAGGATAATTATATTATGTGCCTAACCAAATAAACAAATCGAATACAGTAACATAATATATTTAGGGAGTTTGATAGAGTTACGCCATTAAAATAAATCATCTTACTACTTATAAAAGATAATGAAATATAATCATCAGAGAAGTACAACTAAGTGGTTGAATTGTGTGGAGGATACATAATGCACTTATATTTGTTGCAAATTACATATGAATTAATATTTCTCCAAAATTTAAAAATTTAAAATACTTAAATACTGCTAATTATTGCATGTTTACAATACATCTAATATAATTTAGCTCACTAATATTCTTGCATCTGTATTACATTTCTATATCAAAGTATTTCTTGTGAGTATATTAGCAAAATATCAAACAATAGTTTCAATATAATATATTTAACGTGTGAACGAATTATGCATTGTGTATATTGCACCAAAATTCTATTTTTTAAATATAACATTTATAAAAACAGGAACAACTTGATTGTACACACAAATTCTATAAAAAGAGACAAAAACTGTTGCTATGTAAATTGATGAAATAATGTTTATTAAAAAGCATCAAGATGTTCTATTATCAAGAAGATTGCATTGTTTTCATGTCAAATTTCTTAATCTGAGTTTACAATATTCCGAGGCTACAAACAGCGTACCATAATTTTAAGTTGAACTTACAATCTTTGTGAAACACCACCCTATGCTCGACATGAACACTGGCAGAGATGCCAACCTCTTGACACAAAAAAAACAGACTGAATATCAAAAAAAAAAATCAGATTTTGGAGAGAAAAATCAGATTTTCACGAAAACTCAACATTACCACTGGCCCAGGGCCTGTAATGTCAGGTAAATGTTTTACTGGTAAGAATGGGCAAGTAAAATGTTTGCTCTTTCATAATAACATTTTATGAGCAGCCAACCTCGAGGTTAAAAAAAAAAAATCATATTTTTTTCGCAAAGCCAATTTGTGCAACAAAAATACTTTATATGTTTGCGTTAATATAAAGGTTGGTTTACACCGTTTTATGAGTTTGTTTTGTTTCTTTGTGATATATTTAAAATACCTAACTTTAGCAATAGTTTATCAGGGTTCAAGGTAGTTCTTTTTGCCATTTTCTGACCATTACTATAGAATGGGGGGAGGAGAAAAAAAAAAAAAATAGATACATTGTATTGTCGTATTTTCATCAACAAAACGTACTAAATACGATAAAATCGTACTAGTTGACATCTCTGCACTGGCCAGCTAGACTAGGGCCACCAAATTTGAGTTTTACATTGGTTCAAATTTCACTTTTCCAAATGGGCAATCATATACCAAATTGCCAAGTGGCATAACTATGCGGGGGGGGGGGGGGGGGGGGGGTACCATCTTTGGAACCAGTGGACCGCCCACATCTGTTTCGGGGCCACACCATTTTGTGTCACTTTTACTTGCTCAAATGGGTATTTGGGCTAGTAAGAAAAAATTACTTCTTTTACATAATTAATTTACCTAGAAATATCCAACTCCAAGACTATTTTGTTTTTACATGCATATCCTTTGTATTTTCGGGGACAGTCCTTAAGAAGTTAGCCTGTTCAGGACTGATTGATTTTGCTATATATTCTCTTTAAAATTAAATAGAGCCCTGCCCGAGTATTTTCGAGACCAGTCCTGAATGGGTGTGTAATGGAATTATAGATCTCAGTCTGACTCAGAAGTCAACCCACAACAGATTACAGAATAAGAAGTTCTGCTTCGTACCTTTAATAAGCTAACTTTGGGGGTCGGGGTATGGGCACAGTACTAGTCTAAATAGTAATGTAACTTGGGCTAGGAGTAGGAATTCCTACCATTTATTCCAGTAACTGTACAGTAAGTATGACCTGAGTAGAGAACCATCTGGAAAAACACTGCACATTACTATCTACAGTCAGTCTGGCAATGCACTGTAATGGATGATGGATCCTACAATGTATGTGTACATTGTGTCCATGACGATGACAGAGGTACATACTGTATGTAACCCCTTGCCTACAGGCTACAGGATCCTGGTGGGCTTTGTACAACGTCTACTGTACAAAATGGGACTCTGCACTATCCATTTTCCCAGGCATTAAACCTCATTCAATCATTCGGGGAAAAATAAAATTAATTTCATTTATTTTCAATTAATACTATAAAATCTGATCTGCATTGAACTCTTTGCAAATTTACGGGGGCTCTTTTTCATGATTTTGTGGGCTCTTTTAGGCATTTCGAGGGCAAATTTGTCTGAGCCCCTGTGTATTTTTCTTTCACTGCAGTCATTCAATTTCCGAAGTTTCTTACTTGCAAACTGCACCCCTCCCTTTAACCTTTTCCCTTCAAGTTTCTGGAATCCCCAAACACTTTATACACAGCCCACCCGGCCCCCATTTTCAAGCCAAGGGGTTAAAGGGAAAGTTTCCCCCATCATCTATTTACCTTCGATTAATTTCTCTACACATTAAAACATAATTTCATGCAAATATGTCGAATGTTTGCCCTCTGAACAAAGGAGGGGCATCATTCAAAGTCAATCGCTGTATGGGCTAATCCCATTCATCGCGTATAGCATGGAGGCTGTCATTATATTTGTTGAAACCCGGATTTTGAATTGTTCGCGCCGAAATGCTACGTCAAACCCGAACAAACAAGCTTGGTCTCTTTTTGTTAGCTCTCGCAGCTCGCGGGGCTTGTGCACAAACACAAAAGGCAAAACGTGAGCCAACAAAAGAGTAGTTCGGGTTTGACGTCACATTTTAGAGCGATCCGAGTTTCATAAACATCAATGGCAGCCTCCTTGGTGTTCGCGATGAATGGGATTATCCCGTACAGCGAGTGACTTTGAATGATGCTCATTCCTTGCTCAAAAGTCCAATGTTGGTCGTATTTGCATGAAATTGTGTTTTAATATTCAGAGAACATAATCAAAGGTGATTATATGTTGGGGAAAATGTCCCTTTAAGCTAATCTCTCAGACGTAAATTGAAATGAAGACAGCATATATATGTCACTTTGACTCAGTTAGCTTTTCTCTAGACATCCTGTGCATATGACAGTACTATGAGTCAAACTTGCATTATAACTTAGTTGCATCTTGGCTATGACAGAGGACCTGCCTCCGAGCATGCATGATACAGACATTACCAAACTACATGTATTGTGTGTAGCACACTGTGCATTGACAATGCATGGGTGGCAGGTATTTAGAAACATGCTAACACATGCGTTGTCTACTGTGCTACATGGAAATTGTGTGCAATAGGGTATAAATATAATGGTCACACCAGAGTATGACCATTTACATTTTTCATGCTTTGACTCGGCCCAATATGCACATATCAGGCTGATCTGAGGCAGCTAACCAATAAAGCAAACTGACGTCTTATGAAAAATGCCAAAGGCTTGAACAAAGCCTTTTCCTTAAGAACGCCAAGCCAAACTCGGTCTAGACCAGACAGAAAACTATACTCCTATATTGCATTCTTATTAACCCCTTGACAACAGGAACCTTGTGCATTGTGTACAAAGTCTATAGGGATTACAGATTTATACAGAATCTGGAAGGGAAGGGATTAACACACTGTGTGCTAGACATATGGTGTGTTACTATTATTTCCTGTAAAATCAGGTCACACCTACTTCCTATAATCTGGAGATCTGTTCTATGCCCATAAACAGGTCATGAGAGATTGACCTAATTTAAGGCATAATTCCATACTGAGCGAATCCCACCTACATGTAGCAACCTGTCTCATCAAAAATGGCAAATGCTTGAAGTCTTTTACTATAATGATATGCCATTTACGAAACACAGTCTAGAGTAGAAAAACATGTTTAAAGGACAAGGAAATCCAGACAAATTGTTGTATGCACTATAAGACACTAAATAGTATGAATAGTCCCTATGTGAGCACAATCGGTCAAGAAGACAAATATGGCTCTTTGGAAAGAGCCATTTATTTCTACGAGTGACTCAAATTGGCAACGCACTCTGGCAAAGTTGTGGACTACTCCCCATACATTTTGTACACAATATTTCAATTTTGTTCAATTTTCTCAAAAGTTATGTTTACCCTTCGTTTGAGTTCAACATATGTTTTGTAGAATGCATTTATACATAACATATCATGAGTTGGGGGAATGGAAAAGTGTGACTATGAAGAAAACTGTAAAAATGGGAACATTTGTGTACAAAACATAGTCAGAGTATTATAGGACTCCACACACTTATCAGAGTGCATTGCCAATTTGAGTTCCCCATATGAATAAATGGACATCTTCAAAGAGCCATAGTTTTCTTGTTTCTTGCCAGATTATGCTCTAACTTTCAGAGATTATTCCTCCTAATAAAAGTATATGAAAGCAACATATTGCTTGGGTTTCATTGTCCTTTAAGATAGAGTTCTTCTTTTGCAGGCACTTCAAGTTCAGTTAAACATTCCCAAAACATGAGGATACTGTGTACATCAAGTTGGAAAAAATGTTAACATGGTCAGGCTTATTAGAGGGGGGGGGGGGGGGAGGCTTTTTTTGTATTATTATATTATTGGGGTGGGGACGAGGGGGCATTTGCTCCCCGTGGCCACCCCCCGACCCTCCTCCCTCACTATTGCAGCACTTGATAAAGAATTAAAATGATGCAAGAACAACAAAATCACTTTGTATAGTCCTAATCTCATGCTCAATAAATGTATCATGTTGTTGTTTTTGTTTATTGGCGGTTCATTCATTGTGAATATTTTCACGGATCATTATTAATTTTTAAATCCTTTTACCAAGTTACAGATTGCAATGTTCATCTAGTAGGGAATGGGTTGGGTTAATTGTAACTGGAAGGTTGAGGAAAGTGTGGGTGACCCTAAATTTGAAATTGGCATTTCCTTTCCACAAATGATGACACACGCGGTACCCCGGGGTACCGTTGTACCCCGGGGTACCGCGTTGTGTAGCGCCATCTTGCGTCCAACCGTACCGCAGCTATTGCGTTGTGCATGCAGAGCAGCGCGCGATTGTATGCACGCTATACCCACAGTACAGCCCTAAAAATTCAATAAATAATTAAACAAAATGGCGGATTTTCGTCTGGTACCCCGGGGTACCGTTTATGTCATCAAATGTGGCATATAGTCATGAATACCCATTGTACACACGTGACATGAGCACCACAAAATGTTCAATGTTGCTGCCATGTCTAGATGGTGACTCACGTCACATTCACAAGCAGCCAAATAGTTTTGGCATATGGACAAGTCATCAGCGATATTTGCATACATCACGTCTGGCAGTTACAGTACATACAATTTGACACAAGTATGCATGTGTACCCATTTCAATACAAAAAGACACCATGCATTATAGATCATTCTCAGAGCCCCATTGCAGAAAGAGATACAATTGATTGTAACTTACAATTAATTGTTAGTCAGAAAATTTGTGTATTTCAACCAATCAGATATGCACATTTAGAAGGCATGATCTGACTTACAATTAATTGAGACTTACAATTGATTGTATCATTCTCTTTCTGCAACTGGGCCTTTAAGTGTCAAGTTTGCTAATGTACATTACCTTGATTACCATGGCTGGTATTCAATTCAATACTTAGATTAAGTACGACATTTACTTAGCACTTTGCTAGGCTGTGAACTTGACTTATCTTGTAATATTAGATTTGTTTTGTTTTTAGAGTTCAGTAAAACAAACTCTAATTGTAATATTTGAAGAAATTATGACATCAACATTTTGGTAAGATGTTCAAATCTTTGATGAATTAATCAAATCCCACTGTTGGATAAGTACATTTACTTGAGCCAAATACAAAGTAAACTGCTTAAATATTGACTGAAGTATGGAATTTAATACTTAGCCCATATCTCTTATTCACAGATTATCTAGCTTCCTGACAGGGCAACAAAATGAGACCGAATATAGCAAAACCACGCACTTGTCGGTAAAAGCCATGAGAAAGGCCTCATAACACATTTCCATTTGACGCCTTCTTCCAAAACATCGGACAATATTTGACAAAGATATGACCGTTTCAATTTTACAAACATCATTTATAGTACATTTATGTGAACATTTAATGCCCATTTCTTTAAAACAAGAATTGCAGACAAGTGCAAGGTTTTGCTATAATATATCCAGTTCTGGGCTAAAAAGGATGTAGACAACTGAGTTATAATTTTGCATTCCCTTGGGGAACACATGTGGGCATGTACACGTCAGATAGTTTGATTGAATTTCACGGACGGAGTCACAGATGGAACTATGAGTCAAGTGTTTGAGGGGAAGGAAACTTCCCACGTAAAAGTGAATTTTAGAAAAAGAAACAGAATATAACAAAGAGGATTGATTGCCAAAATATGTAAATTAACCTGTTCCCTTCCAGATTCTAAAATCCCCATAGACTTTGTACATAGCCCAGCTGGTTCCCATCAGCGAAAAAATTAATATTTTTATTTCGGGGGCTCCTTTTCGGGGGCTACTTTTCCAACTTTCGGGGGGCTACTTTTATCATCTCGGGGGCTACAAATTTCTGGTCTCTTTTTCGAATTTCAGTGGCTACTATTAAGCTCTAATGCTGTAAGTGATCATCTGATAAGCATTTGATCACGATTCAAACAGAAAATCCCCCCAAAAAATTTCAGGGGCGAATTCGCACGCCGCCCCCGTGTATTTTTTTCGCTGGTTCCCATAAGGAAAGGGTTAAGCAAAAATGGTCAAGAACATTTGTTCTACATGTAATTAACGTTCAATTTTGTATGGAAATGGAACTAATTCTAAATGGGTGGTATCGATGGAGCTTTGGGAAAGAGTATTGGGTCTTCACTAGCATAATTGGACAACGTATCTCTTTTCAATTGAGTTTCTATTTACATCCCTTTTTTCGGTATAACAGTGCTTGTTCTTTCCTGTATGTTCACATTCTATCCTGAGATGACTTCTCATGGATAGTAACGATTGTTACATCTCATATCATCATCATCATCAAAAATTTCACAAAATTTCAGTAATTTAAACGGATACATGTATATCACTAGAACTAACATTTAAGATCAAATTCAAGATTATAATCTTTGTTCACTTACTTTGTAAAGTTAATGAAGTGTAGATGCCTCTGATATATGAAAGGACCATCGACCCGGCTAAGAATCGACACCAACTTCTCCTGTAACATAAACAAGAGAGAGTGATAACTTGTAATTTGATACACAAATTTAATATTATACAAATAACGAATGCATCTTGGTAGTTTCTTATTCATAACCAAAATGCATTCAAAATAATGCAAAGTTCTGTCAATCACAAACAGCACAAACCTGCATTAATATGTATATTCTATATAGGTGCATGTACACAATGTACTTGATAAAAGTAATCCAAAGGAGAAAAGAAAATGATTTTGTTTATGTTTTTGTCAGTTTCCCTTGTGTCTGAATTTTAAAAAAAGAGAAGGAATCTGACAGGTTTAACAGAGTCAGTAATTTGAAACAGCGGAACACTGCTTGAATCTTCTTACGGTAGACTGTGCTATAATGACACTTGCAGTCATAAACAGCACAAATCTGCATCAATTTGTATATTTCGTTTGTAGGTGCATGTACACGTACACGTAGCTCTGATAATGGGCATCCAAAAGAGAAAAGTAAATGATTTTGTTGACTTGGGGGTCGGTTTCCCTTATGTCTGAATTTTAAAAAAAGAGAAGGAATCTGACAGGTTTAACAGAGTCAGTAATTTGAAACAGCGGAACACTGCTTGAATCTTCTTACGTTAGACTGTGCTATAATGACACTTGCAGTCATAAACAGCACGAATCTGAATGAATTTGTATATTTCGTTTGTAGGTGCATGTACACGTAGCTCTGATAATGGGCATCCAAAAGAGAAAAGAAAATGATTTTGTTGATTTGGGGGTCAGTTTCCATTATAATCTCTATACAAACATTTTTAAAAAGGAATCTTGACAGGTTTAACAGAGTCAGTAATTTGAAACAGCGGAACACTGCTTGAATCTTCTTACGGTAGACTGTGCTATAATGACACTTGCAGTCATAAACAGCACGAATCTGCATCAATTTGTATATTTCGTTTGTAGGTGCATGTACACGTAGCTCTGATAATGGGCATCCAAAAGAGAAAAGAAAATGATTTTGTTGATTTGGGGGACGGTTTCCCTTATATGTCTAAATAAACATTTTTAAAAGGAATCTGACAGGTTCAACAGAGTCAGTAATTTGAAGCAACAGTGGAACTGTTTTATTTTGTCATAGTTTTACTTGAATCTTCATAATGCAATAACTTTGGCTCCAGATTAAATTGAGGGCCCGTACTTTCAATCACTAGCAGAATCATCATCAGAGACAAAATTAAAACAATACAAAATCACATACAATTCACAACAAAGTACAAACACATTCTATTCAAGAATCAAGAACATTAACCCCTTGACTACGGGAACCTGTTGGGTTGTTTACAAAGTCTATAGATGGGGATTTTTAGAAACAAGAGGGTAACGGGTTAAAACCTTTGATGAAATATATCTTTATTTACAGCATTACAAAGCTACTTGTACATTCAATAAGATATATTCAATTTTATGATTCAACTTTAATTCAACTTTAAGAAAGTTAACACCTCACTTCATCTTGAAATCCAATTGATATGTTTCTGGTTAAATGTCTGCAATGAGAGAAGGTAAAACTGGTTGACCCTTGCTAGCCTGTCCAGTAGAGTGAGGACTGACCAACTGCTGCACTTTCCATAATCATTCATAAACTCTCTCAGGATCATGATTTACAATACAGACATGGATTCAATATATTACATTGTAAGATTTAACTTTAAGAAATAGTTCAAACCTCACCTCATCTTGAAATCCGATGTGTTTCTGGTTGAAGGTCTGTGATGAGAGAAGGTAAAACTGGTTGACCCTTGCTAGCCTGTCCAGTAGAGTGAGGACTGACCGACTGCCACACTTTCCAACCCGATTGAAGAGGACGTGATCGGCATTGTCCTTTAAAAGAGGGAAATAAAATTGGTTTGTTTGCAAAGTTATGATTTAACAATTAAGCATACAATGTAAATAAAAAGATCATAGAAATATGAAATTAGTAATTGAAGCATTAACCAGTTTGTTTATAAAAGTTAAACAAATTGGTAAAAATGAGAAAGGTTTTCATAACTACATGTACCTTAATTTAGGAACGATGTACTGTATGCTGTACAGTGTATGGAAATGCAATTGATTATCTATTGCAGTGATGTGTTAGAATCAAGCCAGTTATTCCATGTTTGAGTAATACTAGAATACCAGACAGTAGTGTTCAATGCAATGTTATTTGATCAAAATGTTAACAGTGCTTTAAAGGGGTAGTTTAGTTTTGGTTCTAGAGAGGGCGCTGCACATTACAATTTTTTTGTGAGGTAATGAAAAACTGAGTGTCGAATTTGCGAGAACATGCAATTTTAATGGCAGAATAAACTTTATTTGGTCAAAATCGGCCCAGAAACGGCTGAAATATCAATAAATACATCTGACCCTATAATTATTTGGGGCCCAAATAATTAGCTGAATTTTTCAACAACAAAAAAAAATACTTGCACTTTTTCAAAAAATTTCAAAAGCGTTTTTAAAATAGTTGTTGATGATCTCTCTATTTAATCATTATTTCAATAAAACATCACATGCATACTTTTGTATGAAAAATGGTTGAAACCAATGCCTTTTTAGAGAGCGCCCTCTTGAGTTTTAATGGCTCTTTTTTAATGATAACAGGCTTTTTACTTAGTCATTTATAATTTTGTATACCTTTCGAGCATGGTGGGGTTAAAACTATTAGTTTTATAATGTTACTGTCCATGTTTGGTTACTAAAGTTGAGCCTTACCAAAACTAAACTACCCCTTTAAACACAAGTCCTGACAATTTATGTCAGTAATAATTTGTAATTGTACATAGCTTATTTATGGAACAACAAAATATAAGTATTACACCAAACTATATATTATTCTTTTTTTGGTTTTATTTAAACTTTATTTTGTTTGTGACTCCTACATGTAGCAGAACTTTGACATGTTATCAGCGAAAAAATTAATATTTTTATTTCGGGGGCTCCTTTTCGGGGGCTACTTTTATCATCTCGGGGGCTACAAATTTCCGGGCTCTTTTTCTAATTTCACGGGCCACTATTTTTTTTATTTATTTATTTTTTTGGGGGGGGGCTACTTTTTTTTCGGGGGCTCTTTTGGGCATTTCGGGGGCGACTTCGCCCGCCGCCCCCGTGTATTTTTTTCGCTGCATGTTATAATTCTTTTTGTTAAAGGGGACCACCAGGCAAAGAACAACACATTATTATAAGTTTTGGTACCCTTTTGTGATATCAAATAGATACCCAACATTTTGGAAAGGGTTGTGTAGTTCATAAACAATGCAATTCATTACCACTGCTTACGGAACCACTATTATTTCCTGGTTCCGTACTCGCCAAACATTTGCTAGTGCGTCAATTCTATTCACGCGTACGTTTGGAGACAATAGAATCCCAAACGATTCGTACGCTCTGGACAAAGGTAGAATTCGTACATGCAGACCCATATACACATGTTGTAGTATTGTGATGCCTTTTTCAGTTATATTTTTTTTCTGGAAACATATTTTTTCTGAACTTGTTGATGGAATGGACTACTAAAGATGTTACCTTTTATTTATCAGAATATTATTTTTGGGTTGTGGTACCCTTTAAGTTCTAATACTACTATGAGCATTTAACCCATTCAGTACTGACTGATTTTGCTGTATATTCGCCATAGACCCCAGCCCGAGTATTACAGGACCAGTCCTGAATGGGTTATTTAAAACATTGCAGAGGAGATACAAACTAGAGAGAAGTTCATACATGTGTTTAAAGGGAATTCAGACCGGTCTATTAGACGCGTGGATCCATATTGCGCACTTTTACGCACGGTAGGTAATCCCCATTTGCTAAGTTATAAGTAGCGATCGCAAACTGTCCCACTTCACGAAGGCCCGAGTCGCGTTCGGAATATTTGTACTACTCGAATCATGGTCGAATGGAATTCCATCAGAGATGTTTACGAGCGAGACTATGACATAACACGCTTAACCGCACCGACTTCAAAGTGCCGCTTTTTGATGTTATCAGCGATTGCCTCGGGCAAAGGTCACAGCTCGAGCAAGCATGCAATTTCATAAGAAGCACCGCTCTTCGATCGATCCAATCGTGAGTTTACCTCGGGAGATTACGGTGCGAGTGCGAGTTGGATTTTGCTGACTACCCTTTTTAACCCACGCATATTTGCCTTTAAGATGAAGATATCCTCATTCGTTGAGATAGGGATGAATTCTCTAAACCGAGGATTGACAAGATTAGATTTGCGTCTTCTAGCCTTGGTCAACTGCTTCCGCTTGGCCCTGTGATGCAGACTTGAATTCCTTCCTGTCTTCCTGCATGGGGCCTTCAGTTGTCTAGTTCTAATTATTCCCATTCTCTTGCTACTTGAACTTGCCTTTAAGTTACAGTGGAACTATACTTGTTACATACAATGCAGGTCTACTGTACGTGCAGGATAATCACATCCCATTCTGCACATGTGGTATGATGATCAGGCATATTCTACCGAGTTCAGAGAGGTGTTCAAATCCCCCCCCCCCCACCCCACCTCTCTCGCACTGTATTGAATGTGCCTATAAATGATACAGGGAACAAATACATGGGGCTGAGTGCAAAAACTGCAAATTCGCACCGAAAATCATGAAAGCGCCCCGATAATTTTGCATCTAGAGTTCAATGAAAAACTAATTTTTAGAGTATTCAACCACTAATCCAACATTTGTGTCCAACATTTGGACGCTTTATTTCAAGAAAGGCTACAAGTGTATTTCAAGGCTCAACATTTGTACTGGCCTGTACATTTGTACGCCCGTGCTCATCTGATCCGAGTTTTGGTAGGTCATCAATCAAGATAGTATTGCCCATATTTCCATTCTTTCTCCACTGAATGACTATTTTCAGCTTCTAAATCAAGATGTTCATGAATTTGGAGCATTGGAAAGTGTGTTTCAAAAGACTGCAAATTGAATTCTCACTATGTGCCTTTTCACTTCTTCACTTATTTTACCTTGCAAACTCTGGGTTCCTGACATCAAAAAGACATCATATTCAGGCATATTAAAGGGACTAAGTAGTAACATTGTCCAAATCCTCAAAATAAAATTTTGATTTTTGCGGTTCCCTTTACCTTGTTGTATTCGTATTAACAATAAAATCATGGGACAGGTTTCGGTTTTTCAAATTTCCCTTTCGCTACAAAGATATGTATGATTGAAGTATTCAGATAAGAAAAACTCCGGGCGAGTTTTTCTTCCGTGTACAAAGTGAGTGCAGTGAGTTACTGAATATCATTTTGCATTTTCGCTCATTACTTGGCCATACAATGTCCATTTGACTTGAAATTTTCACACAATACCCTGTGGACATATGAGATAACAACAATATACATTGCACCAACCATTCATCACTTTTTGCATTGTCAACAAAGTTACTAGATCCCTTTAAAGGGATAAAAATGTTGAACTATCTTGTACATATCCAGTATATAATATAACCAAACAAAACCATTTTAAACCAACGTATGAGAGGGGCTTCAGTTTCAATTCATGATTCCTACCACCACCACCACCATCAATGGAAGCACACTTGTAAACACCTTTTCAAACAGAACCATGATAATGGAATGGTAATAGTGTGCTAGTGAGCTTTTATGTAAGCTTACAAAGTCTTAAAGGGGACCACCAGGCAAAGAACAACACATTATTATATGTTTTGGTACCGTTTTGTGATATCAAATAGATACCCAACATTTTACAAAGGGTTGTGTAATTCATACACAAAGCAATTAATTTCCACCACTTACGGAACCACGGCTATTTACTGGTTCCATACGGGCCAACCATTTGCGAGTGCGCCAATGCATCTATTCACGCGCACGTTTGTAAACAATAGATTCCCGGGCGATTCATTCGCTCTGCACGCATTGCAATTCACCGCACACATAGCAGTCTGCGTAATTCAGACCGCATGAACGCATGCTTTAGAATGGTGATGCGTTTCCAATTTTTTTTCTTTTTTCTGGAAACATATTTTTGTGAACTTGTTGCATGATGGAATGGAATACTAAAGATGTTACCTTTCATTAATAAGAATATTATTTTTGGGTGGTGGTACCCTTTAAACAATGTGTGAGAGGGGCTTCACACCTCTGAGGAAGTCTCTACTTCCAGCTTGCTATTCAGCTTTAGCCCCCATCAATGGGAGCATGGAAACGGG
This sequence comes from Echinarachnius parma, assembly GCA_037951105.1. Classification (NCBI taxonomy): domain Eukaryota; kingdom Metazoa; phylum Echinodermata; class Echinoidea; order Clypeasteroida; family Echinarachniidae; genus Echinarachnius; species Echinarachnius parma. The sequence goes on along the minus strand of JBAMJV010007004.1, from coordinate 4,256 downwards.
CAACAAAGAAGCTGAGAGAATTATTCACCACACAATGACCTGTGCACTACAAAGAGAGCTCTATGTTTACTTAAACAGTACACTACACTTGTAACTTGAGTCTCTTTTGATAACCAGTGCAGAAAACTGTGTTAAATGAGGGGTGAAATAGCCCTTGTGCACACACAATAGAACCATTCTAGCCTGGTAATCTATTGAAAAAGGGATTTGTTTTCTTCTTCTGATCACTGCATACAATACATGTTTTTAAATGTTTTCACAACACCAATTTACAACAAGTGGGACATGTCCTTCGAGACAAAAAAGATGCTCATAAATTAGATGTTCAAAACAAACATTTTAAATCTGAATAGTAGTACACAATGGAAGGGACTGACACTGACCATGGATATGAACGACTACACGTTATTCAAAGTTCAAAATTACTGTACAGGGTGGTGTTTAGCAAAGATCCCAAGTCAAACTTAAAGCTTAATTGGACTTAAACATTATGGAAAGCCATAACGTTTCTTTGTAAAATGGTTTTACAAATCATTAACATTTTCTCTTATCAAAGAGACTTTGTGTTATTAATCTAACATTTTGCGGAAAGTTTCAAATATTCTCTAGAATTAGTCATTTGGGCTCTTGGTTACTAAATGTTTAATTCCCAAGCTACAAATGGCATTCCATATATGATTTTTAAGTCCAACTTAGTGTGTATGTTACATGTAAGTTCAACTTGAGTTCTTTGTGAAACACCCCTTGGTCTATAAACTACTAGTGCTCAGCCCAGAATGTTTAAATTAATACTCTTGAACTGGTTTCAAACCATACTTTTCTTTGGTCTGCTTGGTCAGTTCCGTCTCCAAGAGGCAGGCAGTCAGCGTTGCCAAAGTTTCACTGACACCGACCATACGACACCATGTTATTCAAAGTTCAACATTAAATACCTGTTGCCCTGTTGGTTGGTCTGTATCAACCTCAATATCCTACTAGTGCTCTGCCCAGAAATAGTTAAATCAATACTCTCGAAAGTTGAAACCATACCTTTCTTAGGTTTGCTCGGTCAGCTCCGTCTCCAAGAGGCAGGGAGTCGGTGTTGCCAAAGTTTCTGTCCTCCCACTTTATCACCCACTTTCGTTTTCCTCCTCTACCATACTGTGCATCTGGTGGTTCATCACCCGTGACATTCTACAAAGAAGGATCATGATGGAAAGTTCAATTTTAAAGGGATCTAGTAACTTTGTTGATGTGTGCAAAACGTGATGAATACAAGAAACAATGTGTATTGTTGTGATCTGATACACGTACTATGTCCAAGTGCTGAGTAATTGTAAGAACATTTCATGTTCAATGGATGTTTTATGGCCAAGTAGTGATCGAAAATGCATCTTTAGTGATATTCACTAACTCATTGCACTGACTTTGTACACGGTTACAACTATCCAGTGGATATTTTAAAATCTGAACACTTCAATCGTAAATGTATAACTTTTTAACGAAAGGGAAATTTAAAAAACTGAAACACAAAAGCTGTCTCATGCTTCTATTGTTAATTTACGAATATAGAACAAGGTAATGTACATGAAAGAACCGCTTGAGCTCCAAGTAAGATTTGAGGATTTGGACAATGTTACTAGATCCCTCCAACAATTATGCCCTAAAACTCCCACCCCATATTCAGAATGCCACATCTATCGAATCATTTAAAATCCCGAGTCAAAACCCATCTTTTTAAGCAGTTGTAATTTTCTGGAGGCGCACACAGTTACATGTAGTTGTTATTACTTTGACTTTGGTGTTGTATTGTTTTTATGCTATCATGTTTACTAGTTTTCTTATTTAGACAGACCACCACTGCGCTTAGAAATGCCCGTATAAATGCAATTATTATTATTATTATTATTAAATTCTTACTGGAAATTGCCCACAGTGGCACAGGCCAAAAAAATAAGTTGGGGCGGGTATACATGTAGGGCCAACAAAGTTTTCCTGCCAAATTAATTCTTATTTTGGCCTACACAACATGAATTTGTGAATTCAATTGCTGTTTACGGTTATTCATTAAACTTTACTGGTAAAAGGGCTTTGTAAAATTAAATTCCATTTGACACAAATCTTGTTTGCAATTATTTAAATCAATTTCCTTACACATTAAATGATTAACTTGGTTATATATTTAATTTAAATTTAATTAATTTATAATTTATTTCCATAATTATAACAATAAATCAATTAAATTAATTTTTTTTAATAAAGTTTTGTAACAAATTCTTTAACAAAAATTACATTTATTATATCTTATGACTTATTTACAAAGTGAAGAAATAGACCTCAGCAAAGCCTATTAAAGTATTTGTTAGGACCATTCCTGATAGCCCGGTCACATATCAACGGATTGGGTAAACGGACGTCAAACGGAGAGCTAAATTTTCCATCCGTTCGTCTCCGTTCGTATGCGTTTCTTGTCCGTTCCTTGTCCGGTGATGTACGTTGTTCTATGTTTTGTACATAAAGCAAACAATGGAGACGACTTTCATCACCGGATAATTTCATTTCGCAAATTTTCTATTCGTTGGGCATTCGTTTCCGCTTTCCGTTGATATCTGACCGGGGCCATTAATGGGATGTTGCTCTTACCATCAGTGCATCCAGGATCACCTCATCTGGGGCTTCATCGTCGACATCTACAAGAAAACAAGGATAACGCAGAGAGTTAAATACATGAAACTCATTTCTGTACTGTAACTTTTGAGGAATTTTACAATGTATTAATTCATTTTAGTGCTGTTGCTGCTGTAATATTTCAGTTATTTCACAAAAATGGTTTAACCTGTTAGGCTGGACTCACAAAAATGGCTACCGGTAGTCATCAAACATATTTCAGCATTCTTTCTATTTTTTCACAAAAATCAAATCATAATGGTAATGCTGCCAGTGTATTTGTCATTGATGACATAATATTGTGAAGAAAATGACTTGACACAGAAAGCTTTTTAAAACAAGAACATATTTATTCATTTCAATACTAGCCAGATTAGCCAGTTATTTAGTTCTTTGAAGTTTGAACTATTGTTGTGCAGTCAATCTAAAGCATTTTTTTAGATGTTAGTTATTTTACCAAACTTGTTCGATAAATCAAAAATATAACTATCAGAAGTGTATTTATCATCTTCTGTTTGTTGCAAAGAGAGCAAAGTTGCCTTCATGATTCATCTACAAACTTGGCGACAGAATCTCAGTTATTACGAGTAAGTAGGCCTACATACAAATTACTATTCTGTATTCATAATGAAACAAACACAAAATCACAATGATGATTATAAAAACAACACATAAATATACAATGATACAAATGTGATACACTTTCAAATAGCATCACTCAGCTTAGAATTTACAAAAAAAATGGATCTTCATTTCTATCCCCAAATAATTAACACTGCCATGCCCATAATAAGTATGGTACTCGTATTGTAGTTTATTGAAAAGACGATTAGCCTATCATCCAGCCACACACTCCTCTCTCTCTCTTTAACTAGGCGAACAATTATACACTGCTCCTCACCTTCATCATGATCGCCCAGCGGGGCCCGAGGAGTTACGGCGTTACTGTTGGTCACTGACCGCTCATCCGCTCCTACATCACGCTGCTTCGAGGATTGCAACAGTCTCAAAACTTTATCATTACTTGCGTTGTAAATGGGTGGAGTTTTCGTCGTTTTACCGCGGATACTAAATTTCACATCAGCTAAATTAGGCGGCGAATATAGCAACCAAACTGCTACACCACATACTGCAAGTATTTGAAGTTTCAGAAAGATGTAAGATGATTTGGAAGACATGTTTTCCGATTATTATTAGCTGCATCCCATCACAGTAAACCGGGCATGCATAGTGATCCTGATCCAACATCTCTCTGAGCTGCATGGTAGTGCAGTGAACTAGTATAGTGAAGAGACATTTGTACCCCAATCAGCTACCGTAAGGCGCAAGTCATCTGTCCTCGAACATCCCCTCAGACATCCCCATTCCCCACAAACCATTCCTTTGATAAATGTTTGTTATTCCTAGCTTCGATAGAAAATCAAATTCGGTTCATCATCAGTGGTATACTTCTTTTGTTGAGTCCCTGTTAGCAGGGGAGGCAAAGGGACCGGGAGGCAAATTATACAGGGTGGCCCAAAAAAAAAACGGAACGGGGCACTTCCCAAAATATAGTAACAAATGTTTTATGTCTATCGGATAGAGTGTCTTTTCAAATGAACAACGATACC
>JBAMJV010007003.1:0-115970 GCA_037951105.1 Echinarachnius parma | reverse complement strand
AAAAAAACAGCAAACATATCATTAAATGATAACACTTCAAACCACTCAACAATCCTTGAAATATTGGCGGGAAATTCAAGACAAGTAACTTAAGGGATCTAGTAAGAATGTCAAAATCCAAAAAACTTACTTACTTAGAACTCTAGCAGTTCTCACACATCTTGCTATAACCGTATTACCAATTGAAACGTGAAACGGGTTCCGGTTTTCTACTTTCGCATTTCTATTTCGTTATACAGATATTTATGACTGAAGTGTTCAGATTTGACAATTCTCCGCTTCTCAATGCTTTATTTCATGGTCACAGATTTTGAAAAAAATATAGAACATAAATGTGTCCTATTTCCGTCCTAAACTCAACATACATGGGTTAGGGTTAGGTTAGGGTTAGTAAGGACAGGAGTAAAACGTCCGCCGGGGGAAGGAGGGGGGGGGGGGGGGGGGGTTGCGGAAGGGGGTGAGGATACAATGATCTGGGATAAGCTTCTTTAGCCATGTTTTTACGCCAATTCTGTTATGTGTCACTCTAATTTCTTTGCAAGTTGCTGTATCCAGTGGCGATCGAAAAGTGCTCGTGGTGGGACTTCGTGTGACACAAATACATAAAGGATAATATAGGCTTTCCCGCTCAATTTGACACTTTTTTCAATCGAATTCATTTATGGTCATTCACATTCACGCATTGCCGCGTAATCGTTGGTATCGGTCTTTCAAATTCCGAATAAGTGCAAACGAATGCATGCATACGCATAAACTTTCGTGAAAAGACGCAATAGTTCATTTATGAGCACAAGGATTCGCGAATGTGCAGTAGCGCCAGCGTGAACTACGTGCCATTTTGAATGACTATTGATGAAAATGTATGCTCTTTGTGCAAATTCACTTGCTCAGAAATGATTTTGAACGACTATTTCCGAATTCGAAAGCTGCTTTGACATGGCGATCGCAAATCGCGCGAATTCGTTTGCTCCTTATATCAAATTGAATGTCACAATCGCGAAATTGAGCGGGAAAACCTATATATAATATAATTTTATCAACCTTTAGTTTTGGAATTGGGACATGATAAAATCACGCGACAAGGTTTCTGGAAAGTATCGCCATTATATTAGGAATTCTAGCGCAGTATTCATTAGCCACTGGTATAGCACCCACAGGATTTGGGTTAGATCATAGGCGATGATGCCCCCATTTTCTTTTGGAGGGGGGGGGGGGGGGGGGTAAGGGGGAGGTGGGCGTTTTCAGTTATAATCAGGATGTACCCTATATCATGAGAAGACATCGATGTCTTTAAAATAATCGAGAAGTTAACATGGCAGCTCCCGCAGCTACAATGGCAACGTAGCCATGGCGTGCACTCGCTACCACGGCAGAGTTGCACAGGTCCGATGTACAACAGTAGTAGCAATCTCCATTATCTCGACACTGTTCACAATAGCCATTTCTGGATGGGTCATGACACCACCTACCGGCGCCACTTGAAGAGACGCCTTTCTGTAAGTAAAGGAAACAAACACATATTAATAGTAATAATACTAATGATACAAAATGAATGAAAGTTGAATTATAAAGTTGATGATGATGAAGATGATGAATATCATGATGATGATTACGTTGATAATGATAGTGGTGGTAGAAATTATGTAGATGATGGTGTGGATTATGATTACGATTATATTCGGCTGCAAACAAAGTTCCTACTTTTACACACACAAAAACGATCATTTTTTTTCACACGACTAATGATTTTCATAAGTTTTCAAACGTTCTTTAATGCATTAGTTGCATACAATGTTTTAATTATTGCTTACAACATTAAGGATTGAAAAGCACAAAACTATAAATGTCATGTTCGTAATTTGAAACATAAATTTTACACAAAATATTGACTTTTATATGACACCGTATATAATGTAAAATTGCATTTAATTTGAAGATTTTCTAATAATTTGAACTGTTCTTCTGTTGTTTTTAATCACAAACATCTTCTCTTTTTTGTGCATATAAATTTATGAATTAACTTGCCGCGCATCCATGTTCACATTCCGCTGTGTTTAATTGCCAGTTCCCAAAACAGCCATCATCATATGCTCCACAGACGTAGCACTTTGTTCCAACTGTAGCGTCAATAAGCACTGCAATAAAGCCATATGGGTTAAAAAAGCAATTTTATTCCATAGCATATTTTGTATTACTTTCTTCGGGAAAATATTTAAGTAAAGGCGAAGAGGTGTGTGGTGTGTGTGACTGTGAGGTGGGGGGGGGGGGGGGGGGGGGGGGCTGGGTAGCAATAAGTTTGATTCCAAAATGGTAAATTTATGAACACCTTCTGCGGGGATAATGTAATATCTAAACGGATACAAATACACTTTTTACGGGGAAATATCCCCCCTTAATATTTGAGGTGCGGGGGATGGCCTGTATCATTACCCCCCTCCCAATATATGGTTCAGAAATATAAAATAACATTAAGATGAATAGACATAGCCTCTCTCATTCATTATGTGAAAAGTTGATACAATAGTTTCTTTAAACCATATCTTGACAGTGTAAATCTGCCCAAATAAAAAATGGTCGAAATGACGTATCATCCCTCCCGATGGCGAGAAGAAATCGACGCCTATGCCTACAAACACCTTTTTCTGGGGAAATATTTAAGAAAGTAACTGCGCATCGGCGTAGCTAGGATTTTTCCATTTGGGGTGCGGGTGGGGTGGTCGGGATGAGATGCGTAGAGATCCATGACAGGATGAGTACCTTTGTAACATCAACTGTCTAAATAAGGCCTACTACATGTACTACGTATATGACAAGTAAGGCGCAAACATCACCCCATATACCGCGGATAAAATGAAAAAGAAACTTATTCTTAGGACTTAATCGATTGGCAAGAAATTGAAAAGAATCATTATTGACATTAGGTGGTCTACCCCCACGAATTTATTAATTATAACCGGCATTGTAAAATGTATTCTTATTCGAAAAACCTATTCGAACGGAAATATTTTTTATTTAGTATTGCCTTTATCAAAGTACACCCACCCCCTCCCGGGTGGTTTTCAAACGACCATATCCGGGCAAAAAAACGCCTCACACTTTGGGTAAATATGTCATAATCGGGTAAAACCATATAAATTATGGCGGGAATTCCTGTAATGTTTAGGAAATATAAGATAATTTCCCTGAAAATTAGCTCATAATCGGGCAAAATTGTGTTATTTTCTTTTTTGCAATAAATTATCAAAATGTATATTCTGGACCAATGAGGCAGAGACCTGTTCACATTACATAAAAAAATTATAAAGATACATTTATTATTGTTGATACTATATGTTTTTGGGCGGTGTTTTTTCGCTCCTGCTTGGATTTTGTTCACCCGCTAAAGACAGGTCCCCGACTGTTGGGACACGATTTTGGAAAATGCACGTTATAACAAGATCAAAGTCTCAGTGGGTTAGGAGTTAATTTAGTGTTATGTTGTATGATATTCTATTTGTGTTATATGACTTAAGTTGTATTATTACCAGTCGAGATAAAAGGCGTTTGATACGGTTGATCATGAAATTTTAATAAGTAAATTGTCATATTATGGAGTGAGGGGCATCGCTCTTAGCTGGTTCAGGAGCTATTTAACAGGCAGAAAACAATATGTATCATTAAATGGAATTGACTCAAGTCATCAAACTATATCTTGTGGGGTCCCTCAGGGGTCCCTTCTTGGCCCCCTTCTGTTTATATTATATATTAATGATTTTTATCTTTCATCTGATATACTATCTTTCATATTTTTTGCAGATGATTCAAGTGTATTTTGTTCTCATATTAGATACAGTTAATATTGAATTAAAGAAAGTTATTTTGTGGATTCATGCAAATAAGTTGTCCTTGAACCTTCAAAAGACAAACTATATGTTTTTTAGTAACTCCCTAAAGGATGTACCTGGAAATGTACTTTTTGATGATGTTAATGTTGTGAGAGTAACTTCCACCAAGTTTCTTGGGCTACATATTGATGAGAAGCTGTCTTGGGCATCTCATTGTACTAATATTTGTAAAGTTGTGTCTAGAAATACTGGTGTAATTTATAAATTAAAGGGAAAGTTGAGTTTTGGTAGAGAGGGCGCTAGACTACTTAATTGGTTTGTGAGGTAATGAAAAACTGAGTGTAAAATTTGAAAGAGCATAATATTTATACAATAAAATCATCTTTGTTTGATCAAAATCGGTTCAGAAACGGCTGAAATATCCATAAATATAACAATTTGTAATAAACCCGGGGCCCCGGGTTTATTAGAGAATTTTGAACCACCCGTTAAAAATTCCAAAAAATGCTTCCTCTTATCAAAAAGTTACAAAATAGGTATTTAAATAGTTGTTGGTTATTTCTCTATCTAATCACTATTTCAACAAAGCATCACATGCACAATATTTTATTAAAAATGGTTGAAACAGATGAGTGTTTAGAGAGCGCCCTCTTACATTTTAACGGCTCTTTTTGAATGATAACATGATCTTTACTACGTCATTTGTAATTTTGTGTTCCTTTCTAGTTATAACTATTAGTTTGTAATGTAATGATGCAGGTTTTGGTTACTAAAATTCAGTTTCACTAAAACTGTACTCTCCTTACCAGAACTCAACTATCCCTTTAAGTTCTTTTGTCCCACAAGAAATCTTGCTTATTTTGTATTCTACTTTAATTTTGCCTTATCTCAATTATGGAGTGCTGGCATGGGGGAAGTCATTGAAAACACAATTAGATAAGATTTTTGTTGCCCCAAAAAGGGTGGTTAGAGTTGTTTTTAATGCGAGTTATCGTGCTCATACTAATGTTTTGTTCTACAGTAATAAGTTATTGAAGGTTGAAGACATTTACTTTATACAGTTAGGCGCAATTATGTATGGTTTTGAAAATGGTACTCTCCCAAATGCGTTAGTACAAATATTTCGAAAGAACAATCAAATTCATAGCTATAATACAAGGCAGGCAACTGCACTTCATATTCCACGTGTAAGAACTGCTTTTGCTCTGAAGACGCTGGCTTGTACTGGTCCCAAGTTTTGGAACTCACTTCCTATCGATGTAACTAGATCTGTCAGTGTCTTTGTTTTTAAACGCAAATTGAAATTACATTTATTGAGTAACTATGTCGAGAATTAACGTTAAAATTATATCACCAGAAATGATATTAAGTAATAATTTATTAATTGTTATTGATAACGTGCATTATCTTTTTGTTCCTGTTATGTTTGTTTATTCAATATAAATGTCAGCATTTCACATTCTCTCTCTCTCTCTCCCCCCCCCCACCTCTTCTATTTTTTTTCTTTTTCTTAACACCAAATACCATTTCCCCCTATATACATATAACTTTCTTCTTTCTCTGTTTTTCTCCGTTTGTTGTTTTTCTCGTTCCAGTTTGCTATTTTCCTCTCCATCCTTTTGTATATATTTTCATCCTCTCCTTTTCAAATCTCAAGCTATCCCTTTTGTAAATATTTCCCCCATATTTAATCATTTGTAGTTTTGATAACTTTGAAACATTTTAAAAAGTGAAACATTGATGTATTATGTTATATGGGGACCTTGCTCTTACAAGCCCAGCTTCTCTAAGGTCTACACTTTCTTTCATTTGGATTGTATATCGACTTAATATTGCACTTAAATTGTTTTTCTTATGCTGTTTTGTTCTATTATTATATGTAAAAATGTTGTGAAAGAAAGAAATAAAATGAACCTTGAACCTTGAACCTTAACCTTGGAGAGATTTTGTATTAATTATTGTTTTTTTAATTTTTTTATTTGGAATGGTAGCGAGACAGATTAGTAGGAGCGGAAACAGGGAGGGTTTGACTCGTGATTTCCCTCGCGAAGGCCTTACACATCAAAGATATTTGACTGGGATCGAACAAGGCATGATATTTTGTGGAATCTGTTCTCGACTAGCGTTATGACTGAAATATTAGGCATACAGTTTAATAATATATGTATTATGTTGTATTGATGCGACTTGAGATGAAAGTAGGGATTTTTAGGTTAATTGTTCTTGTGGATTTTGATATGGTAGCGAGGTCAGTTTATTCCGCGGGGATGGATTTGTTATATTGATTATTGTACCCCCTGTTATTCCACATGTTCCAAGAGAACGATTTATCCAGTCAGTGAAATTCTCTTGGGAGCGGAAACAGAGAGGGGTTTGACTTGTGATTTCCCTCGCGAATGTCTTATGATTATATGATCACTGACTTGGGATCAAATAAGACACGATTGTTGAATAGTAATGGTTGGGACCTTGTTCTCGCCTAGCATTACGAATTTAATAACTCGATTGGATTACCCTTTTGATCTCAAGACGTTTATGGGCCATTGGCAAATATAGTTTGATTTGTTTACCACGTATATATAAGTTTGAATATTGCACCGATTTGTTTTATGAACTTATTTCCACATTCCTTGTATGGAATGTTTATTATAATGGCACTTGTTGCTCAATTGACACAATAAACCACCGAAACTGCAAGTATTGGCGTTAGTCGTTGTTTGCTGTATATGCATGAAGTAAGAGTAAAACGGGAATGATTATTATTCGGGCAAAAGTTCACAACCCTCCTGAGAAAAATAAGCCCGTTACGCCTGTTTATCCTATATGCCATGCGACTGTACATAGTGGGTATGGGTATGATGGTCCGAAAAACCAGAACAGGAAACTTGCCATAATAAAGAAAGATGATGACTAGGTTAACGGGACAGGGCAGCTTTTACAACTGTACAAAGAATAATTAAACGATCACTAATTTTGGTCGGTAGTTCTTTTTATTTAAATTCATGATGTCTTACCCTTTTGTGGGCGGGGCCCATTATGCCCCCCTCCCCACCTCCTCAATTTTTCAGATTGCTCGGGAACATGTACTACGTATATGACAAGTAAGGCAAAACAAAACATCACCCCATATACCGCGGATGAAATGAAAAAGAAACTGATTCTTAGGACTTAATTGATTGACAAGAAATTGAAAAGAACCATTATTGACATTAGGTGGTCCACCCCCACGAATTTATTAATTATAACCGGCATTGTAAAATCCAATCTTATTCGAAAAACCTATTCAAACGGAAATATATTTTATTTAGTATTGCCTTTATCAAAGTACACCCACCCCCTCCCGGGAGGTTTTCAAACCACCATATCCGGGCAACAACAAAAAAACGCCTCACACTTTGGGTAATTAATCTAGTAAAACCATACATGGCGGGAATTCATGTCATTTTTAGGCAATATAACATAATGTTCATGGAAAATCAGCTCATAATCGGGCAATATTATCATATAAATTATCAAAATTTATTTTCTGGCACCAATGAGGCAGAGACCTGTTCACATTTTGTTTTTGTTGTTGTTTCAGGTGATAACAAGGGAAGGATTTTTATTTAGGCAAAAGTTCTCAACCCTCCTGAGAAAAATTAGCCCGTTACGCCTGTGTATCCTATGCAATGCGACTGGACATATTGGTATGGGTATGATGGTCGGAAAAACCGGAACAGGACACTTGCCATACTAAAGAAAGATGATGTCTAGGTTCATGGGACAGGGCAGCTTTTACAAAGAACAATTAAACGATTAGTAATTTTGGTCGGGTATTTCTTTATATTTTAATTTAGGATGTCCATTATGCCCCCCCCCCCCCCCCCCACCTCCACCTCCGCAATTGTTCAGATTCGGGAACGAAATTGTTCGGGAACGCGTAAAGATGACGCCCCGCCGCTTTGCGACTTTTTTCTTTCGAGTCTTGAGCATCTTTTAAAACAAAATTTTTCGAAAATCGTAACTATCCTAGCCTTTACTCTACGCCGAAATAGCTAATTTGTGTGATTTGTGTACAAACATTGCATTATCGTTTTTCCTTGGGCTCAAAAGAGTTAAATTTTAGTTAGAAAAAAAAAATTAGTTAAAAAACAAAGAAATACAGAATAAATTATAAAAACTATTTGTATATAACATAAGGAATAACCTGGCTCTTTCCAAATTTTGTATTGAGCAATTTTTTATTCAAAGGTGGACAAGCGGGCGGTTATCGCACAATAAGATATTTATCATTGCCTGAGTGAATTGCTACACCCACTACATTCTTTGTATAATTACATAATTACAGTTGCGAAGCACAAATAGCGGATATACTGACAAACGCATTGGTCAGCGAGTCTTTATACAGGACATGTTGAGGAGCCAATTAACGTTACCGCGGAAATGTTGCCCCTTCTAACTCACTCCCTACCATGTCCGTTCTCTCGGTTAACTTTGGTTACACAGCTGAAAGCACTCTACAAATGACGCATGTATTGATCGTTGCGTGGTGCTATGACGGGCAGGAAGTACGATATATCAGGCACCGACTTTGTAGAAACTGAACAAAAGAGGAACCTTATGGTGTCATTTAAGACACCTTAAAACAAAAACTACTCGACCAAAATTACTGTTCTTGGTACCATCTTTCTTTGTAAACGATGCCCTATCCCGTGAACCTAGTCATCATGTTTCTTTATTATGACAAGCATCCTGTTTAGTTGTTTGCCACCCTGTATCAGACACACCGGCAGGACGGTGACCATCAAACAAAATTATAGAATAATCATTGACCAATAATGTACAAACTTTTGTGATAAGATAACTGAAGCCCAAATTCATTTGTGCCGTTCGATATAACATGCAGAGGACAATTACTGAGGTATCTTCAATTAACACTAAGACACAATTACATAATTGTATACTTACCAGCCACGGAAATCACAAACAGTAGATAGCTCTTCATTTTGCGCGGTCTTCTATAGTTCACACCGACCTGTCAAATTTATCAGATATAATTCGTAAAAATGGTGTAAAAAGAAATGAACATTTAAATATAATGTTATATCATTGAGAAGGGACAGAACTACCCGTAATAAATGCCTCTTCAATTATGTTTAAATCGTAATACGAAGAGAGTGTTTCGCATTTTATATTTATAATTCTATTTTCGAGAACAGGACAAAGTTATTTAACGAAATTATACAATATATCCAGGAAAACACGAAACGCCTGACAACATTTTTACATAAAAAAAGGAAAAGTGAAGGCGTCGGCTTTCAAACTATTAAGTTCCAGCCGAGACAATATCAGCCGGAGGAAAATTATTCAAATTTCATTATTATCATTTTTTTGCAATACTTATGTGAAGATATAGATTTTCCTTTTTGTTTCACTCAATTTATTTCGATTCATTAAACAGAAAATGCTTAATAAATCCTTGATACAAGTGTATAAGAAGGAGCAGAAAATAAAACAATCGTACACAACATCAAAGGAGACAAGATGCACAATAAATCCCACATTCACATAATTATGAAATAAAAGCTATTATGGAACTCTTAGAGTAAGGTGCGTGAAAGAAAAATATTGCCTGAAATTACCATTGATATATTAGTAATAATTGATTAAGATAAAAGTAAAATCGTTGTAAATGACCACTTAGTGTAATTACCATGTCAACGGCAAAACATCACGGAGCATTAAAGCAGTTGCCATGGTAGTTACAATAATTGGATTACTTACAACAATTGGAAAAGTTTTTTAAAAACGGAGGCCAGATCAGAATGTAAACAAAGTGATCGGAATTACGAACCTTCAAAAGTGATTGCTTCTGACCCTTCCTAACTGCGAAATAACAATCCTTCGAAGAAAAAACAAACCACGTCCACTGACTGATGAGATGTACGATATATTGGATGTGCTCCCGTATATTCAAATCTTTTAATAACTTTGAACACTAAGGCCTACCATGCCATGTGAGAACATTTGGCAAAACAAAACACCCCTACCATGGCTACCGCGGATAAAATGAAACAGAAACAGATTTCTGGGACTTACTATATTGGTTGATTACAAATTGAAAAGAAACATTCATGACATTATTATCGTTTATATGTTTTCTATCTAAGGCCGGGTGGTCCACCCCCCATGACTGAATTAATTAAGACTGGTATTGTTAAACAAAATTTCATGCAGAATTCTTATTCGAGTAGAAACATTATAATTTGTACTAGTATTGCCGCTACTTAAACTCGAAAGAAGAATAGAACAGATAGGATGTCATCGATATGTTTATACAGGGTGGCCCAAATAAAACGGAACACCGTACTTCCGGAAATATTTGGATATAATTACTGGTTTCACCGGGTGGGTTGAGTAGTTTTTGTTCTATGTCGCATCACTTGACACCATGTTAGGGTTTCAATTTTGACCAATTTCAACATAAGTTCTGAATGTCATTTCGAAAAGTTTGCTTGTCATATAGAAGTGCACAATGGATTTGCATCCCTTGGCCCATGATTTGTAAAGCCGGTAACTAACAAATCATGTTTCCTGCTCAATATCGGGTCAATATCATGGCAAGCAAAGGATGCCAAACAAAAGGCCAAAATTGTACCCAAGTTGGTATCATTTTTATTAATAAAAAAACATTCTAAAATTATAGTCGATAGCTTTTTGGGAATTTCAGTTCCCTTCTTTCACATGATTTTTAAAATAAAATAAGGATTAGAACGAACTAAAAACAATCTAAAACTCGAAAAATTCAGGCTAGCATGAAGATTTGATTTGAATTTGAATTTAAATTTATTTCCATATTTCACAAATAAATGTTGAACAAGTAATGATACAAACAAACAATACATTCATAAACGAAATACAATTAAATAAATAAATTGTAGACTAATATACAATAAAATATTACATAATCAACAATTTGTTTGTAATTAACATAACGTGAAATATGGGGGAACCAAAAAGAAGCAATGCTTGTACAAACATTTGGTTCCCAGGGGTAATTGTGTCTAATCAATATTTAATCAAACAATATGTAATGAAAGAAAACGAACAAAGAAAGACAAAACAAACAAAAAAGAATAAAAGAAAAAAGACGACAAGGTGCCATGCCAAACAACAATTTTTTGTTTTTTTGTTTTTTTGTTTTTAGACCACTATAGAAAGAAATATTACAAGGGTATTACAATTGATCCAACCGAATAAGAAAACAACAATAAAAACTTACTTATGAAAGAACAACTAAACAGTAATTATTTCGAGTACTTGAGCAATAACAATAATTTTAATTTACGTTTAAATACACAGAGAGAGAGGCTTGTAGTAATTTCGTTTGGAAGATCATTCCAGAATTTTGGACCAGAAAATAAAATTGTTTTTTGGGCAAATAGTGTACGCGTTCGTGGCAAATGAAAGGAACCACTCTGCCGAGTGGGGTAAGTATGAAAATAATTATTCTTTTTAAATATTATCATAAAACTTTCAGGAAGTTCATTATTGGACAATTTATACATAAATATCCCAATATTATACAAATATAAGTCAGTTAATTTTAATACTCTATTTGAATAAAATAATTCTGTTGTGTGGGCATAGAAACCTGTTTTATTAACAATTCTAATGGCTCGCTTTTGTATTTTAACTAGTTTATCAAGTAAAAATAATGAACTATTGCCCCATGCTAAAATTCCATAATATATGTATGATAATATCAATGTTCCAAAGAGGGTATGTAAAACAGTAGTAGGAAAAAAACTCCTTAACCTATATAAAATTCCAGTATTTCTGGAAATTAAATTACTTAAATAATTAATATGTGATTTCCAAGATAAATCACTATCAATATATAAGCCTAGGAACTTAATAGTATTCACTTGTTGTAAATGAATATTATTTATTAATATATGTCCAGGGAGTGAATTTATCGTGTTACTAAAAACCATATATTGTGTTTTAACAATATTTAATGACAATTTATTTAAATGAATCCATTTCTGAACAAATTTCATTTCATTATTAACTATATTCAATAAGGCCTCTGGATCACGATGTGAATAAAAAAGGTTAGAATCGTCCGCAAAAAGTATAAAAGATAGTATTTGAGAAGCATTTGGAAAGTCATTCATGTATACAATAAAAAGAAGAGGGCCAAGGAGTGACCCCTGGGGTACTCCACAAGAGACAAATCTGTGACTTGACTCATGTCCATTCACAACAACAAATTGTTTTCTATTTTCTAAATAACTCCTGAACCAGTCCAACGTGTGCCCACGTATTCCATAATGATTTAACTTATATAATAATATATTATGATCTATTGTGTCGAAGGCCTTGGATAGGTCCAAAAATATTCCAACTGTATGTAATTGATCATCAATAGCATTTGCAATCTTATTAATACATGAAAGCAACGCATGGGTTGTGGAGTGTTTTTCTCTAAAACCAAATTGTGAGCTGGATACAATTTTACTATCATTTAAAAATGTAAGCGTACGTGAATAAACCAGCCTTTCTAGAATTTTCGAGAGGGACGATAGCAAAGAAATTGGCCGATAATTATTTAAATCCTCGTAACTTCCTTTTTTAAATATAGGGATGACCTTAGCGATTTTCATTTTGTCTGGTACTTTACCATTTTCGAGAGATAAATTCAAAATGTATGTGAGAGGAGAAGCAATTTCACGAACAATATTTTTTAAAAGAAAGTTTGTAATGCCGTCGTATCCAGAAGACTTTTTCGTATTTAAATTTATAATTATATCAATAACCTCTTGTTCGTGAATCGGAGTAAAGAATAACGATGAGGAATTTGTATAATTTAAATAAGTATTAAACTCACCATCTGTTTGTGGAATATTATTAGCAAGGGTCGGCCCGATATTCACAAAATAATTATTAAACGCTTCTGAAATTCCATTTTTATCCTGTATCAATTCATCACCACTAACTACCTGAGAAATTGTATCATTGCGCTTTTGAGGATGTAGTACTTTATTTATTACTTTCCAAGTATTTTTAGCATCATTGCTATATATTTTAAATTGATTTCCAAAATAACTTGTCTTTGCAGCCTCTAAAACCTTAGTGAGTACATTATGATATTTAGTATATTTACTCTTATTACTAGAAGTAGGTTTTTTCTTATATTTATAATATAATTTATTTTTCTTATTAATATATTTCAATAAAGAATGACTTATCCAAGGGTGTCTAGGTATTTTAAAATAATTTTTACGTGACGGTTTCTGAAGCGGAATGATAGTATCATAATTAGACGTAATAATATCAACGAAATTACTATAAGCAACATTAATGTCAATAGAGTTAAAGACCACAGACCAATCAGCATTTAACAAGCTATTTCTTAATCTATTAAGATTATATTCAGATAAATCCCGGAAGCCTAAAACATCATTTTTGGGTAAATTCGTTTTAATGTGAGGAATAATACTAAATATCGGAAAAAGATCCGAGATATCTGAGACCAAAATACCAGATTTAAGGTGAGAATTATCATTAACAAATATATTATCTATTAGAGTATGAGATGTATCAGTTACACGCGTCGGTTTCCTTATGAGGGGAAGTAATGAATTAAAAAGCATTATATTAAAAAATTAATGACAATTGTTATTATCATTAAAATTCAATAAATCAAAATTGAAATCACCCATTATGAAACTTTTTTTATTAATTAAAGAAGGTGATATCAAAATATTCTGTATGATATTTAAAAAATTATTAATATTAGAATGAGGGGGTCTATATATTTCACCAATTATTATATTCTTATTACCCGCGGACTCTATTTCTATAAAAATTGTTTCAATATCTTCAGTCATATATTCAATTTCCTTTAGTACTTTATATTTAAGATTATTTGTAACATAAAATCCAACTCCACCTCCCCGTTTAGCAGTTCTATTATTAGTTATAAGAAAAAATCTATCAATACAAAACATGGAATCAGGGACATTGTTTAACCATGTTTCCGATAATCCAAATATAGCCGATTCGAACTTAAGTTCGTTTACAAGTCCAGAAAACTTATCAAAATTCTTGCTAAGACTTCTAATATTTAGGTGCATCAATAACAATTCATCTTTAACATTAAAACTCGAATTTGAAATTACCTGCTGTTCAGTAAAGTAAGCAGAAATATTATTATTTACAAAAGGGTCATTCGCATCACAATCAAAGTGGAGCTCTGGCAAATCGAGGTCGATTACCTCGAGAGGATTAATTACAATATCATTCATTAAACATTAACTATAGAACCTATTATGAGTATTAATGTGTGAGTATGTCTTAAATTCGGGTGGATCAGATTGACATCTAAGTGAGGAATAAAGAGAAATTTAACAATTAACAATTGGGCACAAAAATATATAAAGAAAACATGGCACCTTGACAGAAATAAAATATAACACACAAAAAAGAAAAGAAAATAAGAAATCATTCGGAGAAGCAGACCATAAATGGTCTTCCGGCCTCCGCCACACCACTGAATGATGAGTGAGGAAGATAGAAAATAAGTACATTTGAAAATAAGAATGTCGAAGTAATAGCGAAGTATAATATTAATAATAGCATGTAAGTCATTGCATAATTTGCAAAGTTTCATATACTAAATCAAATAAAAATTTCATAAACAGGAGTGCATTACTTGGTAGCTTTAAACCAAATAATGTATAATATGTTTCATAATATATAACATTGTAAATGATCATAAACTTGTTTGAATGTTCAGTCATTAAATTAAATTCCATAATAATGTTTTTCTTAATCGTCACATGCAGAGAGACTCAAGGACCAAAATAAATTGACACTGTATAATGATCGATACAATCAAATAATACGTAAAAAAATACGTATTATAGATTATCATGAGATCCACACATGCATTACGTGCATAATATGTATGATGGCATGCAAACATTACAAGGCACACGAGCTAACCAGCAACCCTCACACGTTTGATATAGATTAGTATGTGTAAATATCAACATGGGTGGTGAGGGTGGGCAAGAGAGCTCGAGAAAAAAGAATGAAAAAACAAAAAAAAACAAAAAAAACGAATGAATGCATCCCGTATTTATATAAACATTATTAACCCTGATAGTGTCGGCTGTTGGGAAGGAGTAATAATAACACATAGTCATTTGAATAAGCTTGACCACAATTTAAATTATTACAAGGACATCAATTACAATGAAGTATGCGTGATTAAATAGTAAAGATCGGGAAACATCTTCATACACAATACACAATACACAATACACAATACACAATGGAACCTCGTTACAAGAGTACTAATTGTCAACAAAGCACTCAGCGTATTTAAACATGGTTACACTGCCGGTACCAGCCCTGTTGTATTCTAGTATTTCGTACCCAAGTATTCAAAACAAAGTAGTCCCAGGGATCTCGTTATAAAGTGGTTTCATTGTGTATTATACATGATCATTAACAATACCAAGTCTCGTGCATTGCGTTTCATACAAAACAGAAAATAATAGCACCTGTCTACTGCTCTTTGGGGCATGCCATATAGTGCGCCTGAACAATCGGAAAGTCCGCGCCAAGAGTTTTTAGTTCTCGCGGATGCAAGTAAAAGGAGGGACAGATCATTCAAGCAAAACCACTCATGCACGCCCCAAGAACAACAACTTGAGGCTAGTCAGTTGACCGAGTGTGCAGTCCTGACAAAGAGACATTTCAGCTCAATTTAAATTGGGGGATAAAGAATTGTAGCTCAATACATCTAGAGCAAACATCCACAATGACTGGCCATGTACATGTATATTGCAACTACATCAAATAGCGTGGTGCACACATTCTAAGAATATCCGTTGGATTACAATTTAGACATTACTAAGAACTCGATTATAGACGTCTAAACAAGAATGCACGCCCTCAAATTCCCCTTTTGTTTACAAAATATAGCTAACATATAATTGTGTCTTCTTCAATGACAAATGCGTTTGGGCACTCCCTTTCAATTTAAGTAGTTTTATTGATAGGGGAAGCAAGAGCCCCATTGTGACTACTGACCGCTCATGGAGAAAACCTATTTATTACATAATAAACTATAACATTATAAAAAACGAGCTAACTGGGTTCAATGAACACAGGGACAGCTGGACAACCAACTAGGACATGAGAAGTAATTTGTGCATTTCAACCTTTATCAATTATTCTGCCTGGGCAGTTAAGGACCGCGCTTCTCTTTCAATTTAAATAGTATTATTGTATGGCGAGTGGAAACAAGGGATCCAAATAACTCATGACAAGCAATGTCGTGGCTGGAGCCCTGGTTATTACGTAATAAACTATTACCTACAATGGTAATAATAATACAAATTACAACAAGAAGCAAGCTGACGGGGTTCAACGAACATGTGGGCCAGCAGGACAAACATGCACTATAGAGCAATAATAACCTTAAAGGGATAGTTGAGTATTGGTCAAACTTAATATTAGTAACCAAAACCTTCACCATTACGGTACAAACTAATAGTTATAACTTCACCATGCTCGAAAAGTATACACAATTACAAACGACAAAGTAAAACCCCTGTTATCATTCAAAAAGAGCCGTTACAACTCGAAGTGTCAAATTAACTCAGCGCGAAGCACTAGCGTTGTAGGTCCTAATACGGGACTGTATAGTGCAGTGTGCGGTAATACGGAACTGTAGTGCAGTGTGCGGTAATACTATACAGTAGTACGTGTATAGTATGTATCGCAACCATAGAAGTATGACTCCAACACTGCCGTTGACGCAAGCCCCATTCGAATTCGTACGCCTTTCGTTCACAGTCGCGCTAACACACGGAGCGACTGGTCCATGAGGCGCATATATCACTAATTTTTTGCGGAATGGAAGGACAAATCATAATCTTAATCCACCCGGTAGTTGGATCACATATTGGAGAGTAAATTGCTGGTAAGTACCGTATAATATGTATAGTTTTAAGCACAATTAGCGTGCACACAAATATTTGGTTTCAGTCCTTTATTAGGAGGACATAGAACGCTAGTGCCTCGCTCTAGCGTTCTCTAAAAAGTGATACCCGGGCGTCAACCACTTTTATATGATATTTTGAAAGTAAATTTCACAACAATTAGAGCATTTGAATGGGAATTATTATTATTTCCCATGTTTTTTTCGATGATCTTTCATATGGAATTGAAATCAGCCAAATCCGTTACAATTTATGTTGGGGGGGCACTTTGGAAATTACCAAAACTCACCTTTACCTTTAAGTTAAATTGCACTACTATACAATGCACATTCATGCAGCTTAACAATTTGGGCATATACTCCTAATTGCATTCATTTTAAAAACAATACATAGAAAAGGGCCCAGGTCAAGTAAGAAGCCGTGGTTGACCTATAACAATCCAAATAAACACAAAATAAAAATTAGAAGTGGGGTGGGAAATTGGAGGAAATAATTAAAGGGAGTAGACATTTAATTGCATTTTCATGCTACAAAACTTAATATCAATGGCCTTAAACATTCGAAATAAACACAAAATAAAGATCGAACTGGGGGGAGGAAATTGAAGGGGATATTGAAGGGAGTAATCATTGAAATGCATTTTCATGCTACAAAACTCATCAATGACAATCCCCAAAATAAATATTTTCATTTCCAACTTGATTATCAAAATATAATTTAATTCGTAAGAGCTTGTCATCACAATATCCTACTTCTTGTAGTGTAATTTTAACTTTTGGCTATTATATAAACATTATTAACTATTTTTATTGACCAACAGCTTAGTGGCGAATTTAGTAACCTTTAGGGATATGTCTTAATATAAAATAAATATTGTTCTTGAGATGAGAAAAACATTTTAAGATTATAGTCGATAGAGATTTTACAATTGAAATCAGAGCTGTGAGAAACATATTTTTGAAATTTAAAGATCTTACCGTGTAGAGGGAAAATGGCAATGGCTACTCGCGCATTATAATGTTAACGCGCGCCCAGTTCGAGCACTGTACATCTTTATCATAAGCCGTATTCAGACGATGAAAGCCAAGTTCTTAAGAATTGCAATTCTTAAGAATTGCAATTCTTAAGAACTTCAAAATGTGTGTTCAAACGATGCCAATTCTCGAGAGTTGCAATTCTTAAGAATTAAAACCGGAAGTAGCATGCGCGCCTTTCTCATTTGAGGTCACGCGCGCTCACTTGACTTGTTTTCACACCGGAAGCATATCTCGGTCATGAGGTCAACCCAAACCACGAGTCTCGAAGCTGATTGTGTTCAGACGGTAAAAAAAGTAGACTGCGCGCAGTCGCGCGCTTATCGCGCGCTCATTCTGCGCAAAATCTTACAAGTATCTTGTGGTTATCTTGTGGTTTGCAAACCACAAGATAACCACAAGATAACCACGAGATTGCGCATTTTTTGCAGTGTGCGCAATCTCGTGGTTTGGAAACCACAAGATAACCACGAGTTTTGCGTGTTCAAACGAGCGCAAACCACAAGATATTCTTAAGAATTGCAAACCACAAGATAACCACAAGATAACCACGAGATTTGCTTTTATCGTCTGAATGCGGCTATAGAATTGTGAATAAACAAACCAACCCGTTTATAACTAGAAGGCCGACTTATCGCGCGCAAGTCACGTGTCCAATAGACTTTGTACATGGGCAAGATGGCGGAGTGACGCGATTTTAGAAGCTTCCGAGCACTATAATTGACCAATCATCATGCTATGAAGTGCGTACACTATCGCGCCTATTTTCCTGCGCACTGTCCTAGATTTTATCCAGGGGGGTGTCACTGCTGCCAGAGTGCAGCGATTTTTGCTCACCGGAAGAGCCTACAACTGGTTGCATTATGGGCTACTTGGGAACTACAGTTAACCAATCACAGAGTAGTTCAAACGCGTCGTCACGGGATCGAGGTCAATAAAACAAGTTCATATGCATACGTCACAATGGCTCCCATTGTTCTCATAAGCGTGATGAAATCTAGGACAGTGCGCAGGAAAATAGGCGCGATAGTCTACGCACTGCATAGCATGATGATTGGTCAAGTATTTCTAGGTCACTACGCGATGACGTAGAGAAGTAGGCTACGGAAGCTTCAAAAATCGGTTCACTCCGCCATGTTGCCCATGTACAAAGTCTATGGGACACGTGACTTGCGCGCGTTAAGTGAGCCTTCTAATTATAAACGGGTTGGTTTGTTTATTCATACTTCTATGATTTTATCACGCTTATGAGAACAATGGGATCCATGGTGAGGTATGCGTATGAACTTGTTTTATTGACCTCGATCCGGTGACGACGCGTATGAACTACTCTGTGATTGGTTTACGGTAGTTCCCAAGTAGCCCATAAGAAAACGCGCATAAGATTAAAACGAGCAGACGACGCGATTCAAATCTATGCTATATGCATTACAACGTGCAAAAAAAAAACGGCTTTTAATTCACGTTGGAGGTGGACTATGTACTGGACAATGGCAGCGCGCTCCATTCACTGCGCGGCAACGTATCTCATTCGCGCGTGTACGTGTCTGCGTGTTATGTGTAGTACCAGCCATAGAAGTAGTATATAAATAATTAGAAGAGAATCTACGCACTGCGCGCTAATTTTCCCATAGCCTTAACACGCAGTAAACATGGCCGGTTAGGGAAACTTCATGGACTGGCTAACATGGAATGCTGGGTATTTCGTAGTCTATGATCTAAGACCCTCGATCGCATGCTAAAAATAATCCCACCACCCATAATAGATAGCCGCCAACGAGAGATATCTGCACAGCAGCAGTGATGGCTGCCAGCCGAGGCCTCGTGAGCAGCGATCACTGATGTTACGCAGAACTCTCTCGTTGGTCGCGCTATGTTCAGCATGCGATCGAGGGTCTCGCTCGTAGACTAAACGTATCCCAGAATTCCATGTTAGCCAGTCCATGAAAGTTTCCCAGATTAGCGCGCAGTATGACCCCCCTGGTACCAGCACGTGCAAAGTATCAAACAGGGCTAAAAGTTGAAAAGTCATGTTGTCAAGAAACACAAAAAAGGTCCTAGTTTCCCCTCTAGTAATCAAAATGTTTCTTACATTAGAAGAAAGGTAATTTTGTCCTCTTTGTTTTGGTATGCGAGACGGTATAAAAACGTAACAGGGTGAAATTCTACGACCGGCTTAATGAGCGAGAGTTGGTACATATTCGTCAAATTCCTTGTATTCCCCATAGAGAAGTAGTCGTTCTAGCAAATTTTACCGAAAATTCAACGACAAAAGGCCACCTTTTCCCAGTAACGAAACGAGACATAATTGGTACGTACCATTCAAAAGGAAATTTATCACTGATTAATATTCCAGCCGAGACGGTAAAATTGTTTAAACGACTTTAAGCTATGAGAGTTTTATTTCACACAGCGCAAGAAAATGGGGCTAAATTCTGTTCACTCCCCGTGCTGTAGCGCGCTGTGCGAAATGTGCGGAGTATATGCACACAACTTTTCCATATGCGCTGCGCGACCGCCAGTGATATGTCTTGTAATTCTATAGTCTTTGGTGACACCCCCTGGTTCAGACGGTAAAAAAACTAGACTGCGCGGATTCGCGTGCTCATCGCGCGCTCATTCTGCGCAAAATCTTACAAGTATCTTGTGGTTATCTTGTGGTTTGGATCATGAAACCACAAGATAACCACAAGATAACTACAAGTTTGCAGTGCGCGCAATCTTGTGGTTTGGAAACCACAAA
The DNA here is from genome assembly GCA_037951105.1 of Echinarachnius parma. Taxonomy (NCBI): domain Eukaryota; kingdom Metazoa; phylum Echinodermata; class Echinoidea; order Clypeasteroida; family Echinarachniidae; genus Echinarachnius; species Echinarachnius parma. The sequence goes on along the minus strand of JBAMJV010007003.1, from coordinate 95,368 downwards.
ATAACCACGAGTTTTGCGTGTTCAAACGAGCGCTAACCACAAGATAACCACAATATACCTCTAAGATTGCAAACCACGAGATAACCACAAGATTGGCTTTTACCGTGTGAACGCATCTTATATAAAAGCTGCGTTCACACGGTAAAAGCCAATCTTGTGGTTTGCAATCTTAGAGGTATCTTGTGGTTATCTTGTGGTTAGCGCTCGTTTGAACACGCAAAACTCGTGGTTATATTAGCCGTATTCACACGATGAAAGCTAATTCTTAAGAGTTGCAATTCTTAAGAATTGCAACTCTTAAGAATTGCAAAATGTGTATTCAAACGATGCCAATTCTCGAGTTGCAATTCTTAAGAATTAAAACCGGAAGTAGTGTGCGCGCCTTTCTCATTTGAGGTCACGCGCGCTCACTTGACTTGTTTTCACACCGGAAGCATATCTCGGTCATGAGGTCAACCCAAACCACGAGTCTCGAAGCTGATTGTGTTCAGACGGTAAAAAAAATAGACTGCGCGCAGTCGCGCGCTCATCGCGCGCTCATTCTGCGCAAAATCTTACAAGTATCTTGTGGTTATCTTGTGGTTTGGAAACCACAAGATAACCACAAGATAACCACGAGATTGCGCATATTTTGCAGTGCGCGCAATCTTGTGGTTTGGAAACCACAAGATAACCACGAGTTTTGCGTGTTCAAACGAGCGCTAACCACAAGATATTCTTAAGAATTGCAAACCACGAGATAACCACAAGATAACCACAAGATTGGCTTTTATCGTCTGAATACGGCTATTGTGGTTTCCAAACCACCAGATTGTGCGCACTGCAAACTACGCGCAATCTTGTGGTTATCTTGTGGTTTCCAAATCTTGTGGTTATCTTGTGGTTTCCAAACCACAAGATACCCACAAGATACCACAAAATAACCACAAAATACTAGTTTGGGTTACCCTCATGACCGATATATGCTTCCGGTGTGAAAACAAGTCAAGTGAGCGCGCGTGACCTCAAATGAGAAAGGCGCGCACACTACTTCCGGTTTTAATTCTTAAGAGTTGCAACTCTCGAGAATTGGCATCGTTTGAACACACATTTTGCAATTCGTCAGAGTTGCAATTCTTATGAATTGCAACTCTTAAGAATTGGCTTTCATCGTGTGAACACGGCTTTTATGTTCGCGCGCGAAGCGCGCAGCGAAAATTAAAAGTGGATGTATAAATTACGTTTTTAACGTTAGAATTAACAAGTCTTAGCTCATACAACGAATGTTTTCTTTCCCACTCGTATACAGATACACACAAACAAAATATCCTTTCCTAAAACCTGGGGGGGGGGGGGGGGGTGAGGGATAATTGTACATGTCATCCCCCCCCCCACACCTTGTGAGGTCGGGGGGATGCATCCCCTCCTCCCCCCGTTGTCTACGCCCCTGTTTGACGATATACGATTTCATGGAACCTGTTTTTTTGTTAAAGGTACCTGATTATAATGCCCACTATCTTGTTTCCTTTTTGGTGGTCAATATACACTGTTTGATGAAATTCGTAATAAAGTTCACTTGTTTATAGCGGCCACATATCTATTTTCCCTTGGGTGGTGAGCGTATGAACGATATTCTGGGACTTGTCTATGAAGGTCACCCGATTGTAGCGGCCTATTAGTTTTCTCTTATACACAGGTTTCGTCTAGTGAAACCGATGTGGCTACATATCCATAGAGCTATAATTACAGCCCTATGGAATCTTTCATAAGGTATGCAGGCGGTGGCCATCACAGAGGTCAGTGTGGGCGATCGTTAGACCAAATGGGAATTAGACTAAATGGTCATTAGCCGAAATAGTGTTTAGACTAAATGGCATTAGACGAACTGCTTTTAGACCAAGTGGAAAATAGACCTATTGGTATTAGACGAAATGGTAATAGACCAAATGGTAATAGACTAAATGGATATTAGAAAAAATGGTCATAGACCAAACGGTAATTAGACGAATTGCATATAGACCAAGTGAAGAGTAGCCTAACTGAGAATTAGACGAACTGGTATTATACGAAGTGATAATAGACGAAACGAGGAACAAACTAAGTAGACGAAGTGACAATGGACCCATTTGGTGATTAGATGAAACGGCAATTGCCTAATTGGGCATTAGACCTAGTGATGATTAGACCAAATGGGTTTAGCCGAAGTGGAGTTAGACGAACTGATAATTAGACACAGTGGTATTAGACCAAGTGAATATAAACCATGGCTACTCGCGTATAACTTTAGGTGAAGCATGATAAGTTGTACAAAGAAGGGTTATGTCAAGCGGCCATTGTTCAAGCGTTGGCGAAACGTGTTAAATCACGTGATAGTTTCGACCGCGAAATCATCGCGACAAAACCCCTTTTGTCCCATCGCAAACCAAGCGAACCGAGTTTAGCGCAGTGGTAGCGTGTTAGTCTTATAACCCAAATAATCCCGGTTCGATTCCTACCCTTGTCGCTTTTACATCTTGTTTTGAATTCGCTATTTCAACAATTGAAATTTATTCTAAACAACAATTGTAGAACAAATTAAAACAACAGTTGTGTAAACGTTAAACAACTGGGGTTGTTGAATGTTTTCAACAACAGTTGGATGGTTCATATGTCAAACAGCGGTTGTTGAAAATTTTCAAAAAGTTATTGAATTTGTTTACACAGCGTTTTAACAGTGTGCGTGATTTCACGTATTATTCATTTTATAGATAGAGTTACTTCGTACCATCTGAAATCTACCCAATCAGAAATTATGTTACACTTCTCCCAACAATAATAATTTCTGGACTCCTTTTCGCTGTTACTTTTACTCAAATGTTACGTAATATACATTTACTAAATACGCAATCACTGGTTATGGTCACAGCAGAGGCGTAGCTACGGGGAGGGGGGGGGGGGGGGGGGGATACTGGGTTCATACTGGGTGCACCCCACCCCCAATCGAACCGATCTCGCTACGCCACTGTAGCAAATTGTTAATTTCATAGTTTTAAAGGCCCAGTCCCATACTGACGATTTTCACGGCGAATCGCAACGATTTGACATTCGTCGAGAAAATCGCTTAGGTCGTGTTACATCGTGTTACATCGTATCGGTTCTTCCCCCCAAACCGTTGCGCATCGTGAAGAAAATCGTCAAAGCGGAGCCAAGATCGCCGTCTTCAACTGTTCAAAACAATCGCCACGCCACGACGATTTTCACCAAAAATCATTGTATTTACCGTTGCATATTCGTGACAAGTCGTTCCACATCGTTGCAATTCGTTGCGACTCGTATCGCTTCGTTGTGAAGATCACCGCTTTCCGCTTTTGAACTGACCATGGGCGTAGAGGGCTTACGTAATACCTATTCATCACGAGGGAGGGGGGGGGGGGGTGAATGAATAGATCATCCCCCTGTGGTAACAATGACAGATCTACGCCCGTGGAACTGACTCAAACAAGTCCGATTGTTCATATTGTGCACTGCCCGATTGTTCCATAAAAAGATTGTGAGGAAATCGTTGCGACATGGCGATAGTTTTGAACCGGTTCAAAACATTCGTTGTACTAACACGATTCATGGCGTTCTTCGCGATGCGCAACGGTTCGAAGAACGAATTACAACGAATCGCAACGAACTACAACGATTCGCGACGACTCAAGCGATTTTCTCCACGAATGATAATTCGTTGCGAGTCGCCGTAAAAATCGCGAATATGGGACCACAACCTTTTTTCTGCCACGATTTTTCTACCGCAATGGTTAAAGACAAAAGAAAGACGAGCTGACTCGTCGAACAACGAATATTCGTCTTGAATCGCCGTACAATTATTCCTAATTCGTTGTTAAATCGTGGCTAAATCGAGTCGGTTCGTTCTAGTAAATCGTTGCGAGTCGTTGCGAGTCGCCGTGAAAAATCGTCAGTATGGGACTGGGCCTTAACAAACGTCATATTCCTTTTGTATCAAGAATATCCTTGTTATTAATTTTGTTTAAATTGTTCGTAATGCACACTGTATTTTGCTGACACGCAGAATAATAAAACATTGATAACAAATGAAACATACTTGATTATACTCGTAATTACTTTATTGTTCTATATAAACACATCACGACTCTTACACAGCTAAATAGTTAATATCTACATAATGGCAACGATAGTGTGCTATTCCTTATTATGCCACATTCGTAAAGTGTAACATAACTATTTAAGGAAATATTCACAATCAATCCAAAATAAAAATACAAAATAAATGTAAAATATGTTAACTGTATAGGTTAATTATATCATACAATATAGAATACACATCTGAAGAAAAAAACAACAACACATACATGATTTAACGAATGCAAATTAACATCGTCAAACTGCCCAGCAATGATTTGATGTAAATCATTACAATAATATTAAGCCCTATGAGTGCCAAAATTAAATTGTGAAAATCCTCTATATACCCGGTTCTGTTATAGTCTGGACCCCAAGGGAGACCAGGTTAGTATAGTAATGTTGGCACACCTGAAAATGGGCCATCCATAGCCGTTATTTAAAATGTGAACTAATTATATTATAGTTGTTGTATCTTTTTTCATATCGGACAATAAAAATCAATCAATCAAGTCAAGTTGACATTAATCGCTTATTCTCCTCTTTTACCTACAATGGAACGAAAAGTGTTAAGCCTGGGTAGACATAGTATACATGGTAGATGAATATCTTAACAATTCATTCGAAACTTTGGGTACATATTGAATTGTATTTTGTCGAATAACCTTGTCATTCATTTGTTTATTTTTTTTTCATAATTCACGTCGTATTTTGTTGAAACTTAATGGCCCGTATTCACAAAGGAGGTTTGTACAAACCCCGGTTCAAACCGCGGTTTACATCTATGGAATGCCAATTGTAAACTGATGGAGAGAGAATGTAAATTCCTTACTTGTTAACAATGTTGATGGTACACATTCTCTCTCCATCAGTTTACAATTGGCATTCCATAGATGTAAACCGCGGTTTGAACCGGGGTTTGTACAAACCTCCTTTGTGAATACGGGCCAATGTATCTGTTTATATATGATTTTTTTTAATTGATTCAATCGTGGCACTCAAAGGGTTAATACGAACATTTTTATTAAATTTCTTATTGTTATTATCATTATTTTAAAAGTATTATTATCATTATTATCATTATTAGCAGTAGTAGTAGTAGTATTCTCAGTTTTACTAGTATAACTATTGTTTATTTGGCATTTCATCGATATAAAACAAACATTGCAATGAAATCCCCCCCCCAAAAAAAAAATATATATATCACACACACACACAATATCTTATAAAGTATATTTATAATATCAAAAAGCAACAGCAAATAAATCATTTCATGATAACACTTCAAAACCACTGAACAATCCTTGAAATCACTTAAATGTGCCCCTTTTAAAGTGTCTAACTCCACAAAATTATTTTGAGCTTCCACATTTATCTTCATCCGTGTTGTTTGGCATATGATAAGAGAATAATAAAATAGGGTTAGATTTTGTCAAATGCCCCTTTAGAATGACGATATCTATCATTGATAATCATTCAGCTCAAGAGCGTTAATGAACGGTCATAAACCTCATACACGTCATACAGTAATTCGTTGTAAAAGCTGACGCAAATTTTCGCTTTTTTAACCAGAAAAGCAGTGTTTTCTTTTCAATGAAACTTTCACACATCATTCGGACATATCTCAAAATGATTTTGGTATAGAATTAAAGTCTCAAATGTAATTTTGGGCAATATCTGACACTTAACAGGTGCACCTTTAAGATTTTCGCCCATGACTCGGTCCTCGGTCCTATATGACATTCATTTACGATGGATTTTTCACAAATTTCTCAGTGGCCATATCATATCGCAGAAATACACATTTGTATTAATCCTTCTTCAGGTTTTGCACATGTCAGCAAAGTTTCTAGATCTATTTATACTTAGTCAGGTCAATAATGATGCGGTAAACTTCTTTAGCCATGTTTTTACGCCAACAATTGTATGGGTCACTCTCATTTTTTTGGTGGCAAGTTTCTATACCCCGTGGCGTGGAGCATTTAGCTTGAGAAACGTGCTCGTGGCACTTTGTGTGACACAAATAAATACAAGAAATACATGTTATACATCTTGTAGGTTTAGACTCCGGGAAATGGTAAATCACACGACAAGGTTTTTGAAAAGAAATCGCAAAGCATTATAGCACCAGCAGGTTTTGGGTAAGATCATATAGACGTATGATCCCCATTTCTTTTACTCTTTTTTTAAATTTGTTTTTGGGGGGGAGCGGGATGGGGGTTATGATACTGTAGTTAATCATAAGGAAGCGCCTTGTATCATGAGGCAACACGATGTCTTTAAAAGAATCGAGAAGTCAACTTTCTTCCTACGTGTTACTACGTCAGAAAGTTAATTTCCTTTCTATATTTACCTCTAGGTAAACCATACATATGCACTACAACACAAATACGACACAATAAGAACACAAGGGGAAACGAAATTGAGTTTGAACATAATGGTAATGCTGAGCATCGGTAGCGGGTAATGCTGAGCATCGGTAGCGGTCGCCGTTTATTACGCAAAAAACGAGAACGCCCTGACATGGCGTAAGTGCATCGAAAATGGGAATCATATAAATCGAAGTCCTGTGTGAACACACGTGGTATCAGATGCCGAGGGACTGGGAAGGGAGGAGGTTGGAAGAGGGGTCAGACTTGATGTACGCATCCCTCGCTCTACTGGTCTTCCACCTCCCGTGCTGGGAGGTGAGAAAGGGCGGAACGCCCGCGTTGCTTGCGGACGTAGCGCCCCCCGACCTCAGGCTATGCAGGCCAAAAAGACCGATGTCCGGAACGAAGGGTTTAAGGGCCTCCAAAACGGTCTCGCGGGTTCTGGTGTAGCTCAGGGCGTGCCGGGTTGGAATCGGACCCCGCTTGGTTGTGGAGGACGCTTTAGATGAGACAAGTAGGGCTGGTAAGGTGCTCTGCGCCAAGGACCGGAGATATGGGCTGGATATGGAATCCACTCTGCTCGTCCAAGTATCTGGAGGTCGGCTCGAAACCGAGCGAAAATGGGAAAATGAGAACCGTTCATATAATCGAATCCGAGTTATTATGCACAACTCGATGCTTACTGCATATGTATGCGCAAACAGCACAGTGATAACGCACGATTCATTACAATAACGAAATATAGGCGAATACAGGTACACACGTATGAAGTACCCCAAGAATCCAAACAACAACAAGAACATTCATTATCCAAAACACAATAAGTGTGGGGAAGGGGGGAGCAAGGCGTTCAGCACCGTGCTAGCGTTGGGGCTTAGCATGCGGAGGCCACGAAAAACCCCCAGATCTGCTGGGGGAAACGTGGGTGCGTCCAAGGGTGCATAAACGAGGGCGCACTCCCTGGCTCCTTGCTAGGGGGGGGGGGGGGGGGGGAGGTCATTGAAGCATATACATGCACCTCAATGGGACAGTTGCGCATGCAGCAAAACGAAAACTCGACGTAAAAAATAGTGAATAGAGGCGGGGGGGGGGGGGGGGGTACCGGTGTGGATGCTTGAGCGAGAATGAGCTCATACACGCAGAGCGCGGGAAAACCGAATTACCAAAGGAATCGCTCATTACGTAATCACAATGTGCTCGCCGAAGCGGTGAGCGGGAGCCTATCGTTCAATAACGAAACGAAATAGCACTTTCTTCCTACGTGTTACTACGTCAGAAAGTTAATTTCCTTTCTATATTTACCTCTAGGTAAACCATACATATGCACTACAACACAAATACGACACAATAAGAACACAAGGGGAAACGAAATTGAGTTTGAACATAATGGTAATGCTGAGCATCGGTAGCGGTCGAGAAACGCCAAAGTAGGAAAACGGTCGCTTAGAATAAAAAGAATAGACAATTCTAGCAAATCTACATGGCATTCAAAAAACGGTATTTCCGCACGCGTACAAAATGGGGGTGCACTGATGAATTAATCATCTCAAGCAATTCGAACACGAATGACGCTCCCGGCCAAGCAATTAGCTATATACAAACATAACGTCAATTACCGATTCATTATGACAGGGCTTCCGGCCCATAGCGGGCGCCCTACGAACGAACAATAAAATCACACTTCTCAATACAACGTTAGTCCGCCCCATAGGGGCAATATACCGATACAAAGTCGGTCGCCATTTAAGGCGGGGCTTCCTGCCGCATGTGGGCGCCCTTCTAGCAAGCAACATGACACTCAATACGAAACAATAATCGCGCCTCATAGAGGCTGTATACCGATACCGTGTCGGTCGCCATGACAAGGCGGGGCTTCATGCCCTATGTGGGCGCCCTTCTCACAAACAAATTCGGCACTCGCGAAAAATAACATTCGTAATAATTATGCAACGGTCTCCGCTGCAGAGAATAAAAAACGCCGATACACATCGGCTACCATAACAACCTATAACAAAGGCGGTGTACGATAAAATAATATCATGCTTAATTAAATCGCAAACTTACAACGCTTCGCCGATAACGGTAAAGGGAGCATAACATTTCAGACGCAATCTGAGCAATTACCGAGGTCTGTGCTACAAAATCCCGAGTTGAACGCCCTAGGCGGCAGCTTATAGTCATATCGCAATGCTAGCATAAGGAAGGACGGGTCCCTACAGAACAGCGCCGGACTGCCGAGGGAAGGAGGTGAAAATGACACCTTCAACAACCTCCAATCTAACACACGCGGATGGAAATGCCTGCCATCGGGGCAGATGCACGGCCAAAAATGCGCTGTTCGCCATTTTGGAATGACCAACGTCCCGGTAGCGAGGGACGAGGCCATGCGCGTGACCACCTGGGGTATAAGAGAGACGGGCGGGCAAAAATAATTATTACCCACCCCCCAATCCTGGCAAAAGGCGTCCATCGCTGACGCCCCCGCGCACAAAAATCTGGCGTTAAACACAGCCAGCTTCGCATTGTGGGGAGACGCGAACCTGTCTACCGTGTGGGGGCCCCACAATAACTCCAATCGAGCAAAGGTAGCATCGTCAACAGACCAATCATCGTAGTCCTTAAACTTGCTAATACTGTCTGCTAGCGTATTCTCTTCTCTTGGCAGCCACTCAGGCAAAATAATAATGTCTTGCGAATGACAATACTCGTAAATGTCCAACGCCAAGCGGTGCAGGGTCGGATTGGTACTACCGTGTTTAATAATCCGGGGCACGTTCGGGTTGTCCGAAAACCATCGAATCTTCTGGTGAAAACACAAGCTAGCAAATGCCTTAAGTGCGCGGAGCACCGCCGATAATTCACGCCAGGTGGAGCTGGTGAGCTTCTCCGACGACGACCACAAACCGTGAACGCGCAAGTGGGGTCGCCCCTGGACGTGAGCGCCATAACCGAAGCCACTCGCATCCGAGAAAATCTGCATCGTCGCGGCAAGGCGAAATCTAAAGGGAAAACCGTTGAGGGACGCGATGTTTTCCCGCCAAAACCTAAGCTCGCGAACAACATCGATCGCGCGGTACGTAGCGCGGGTCATCAATCTCGATACTGGCCCGACAGCCAGAGACATCGACACTACACGTCCTGCAAAAGATGCGAGAGTAACGACGGGGATCGAATCGGACGCTGACGAGTGCAGCAAGATATCGTCAATGGACGACAGCAATGCGTCTAACTTAGCTTGAGGAACCCGGAAAGAAGCGGAAGGCGAATCAATGACGAGCCCCAAATATTGAATATTGCTAGACGGAACCCAAACGCACTTGGCTTCGCTGGGAACAAAACCGCTGCTTGCAATAGTCCGCTTAACCAACGCGAGATTAGACGCGGCAACATCCAAAGAAGGTGAAATAATGAGACCGTCATCGATATAGATGTATGCCATTAATCCGCGCGAGCGCCAATAATAGGCCAATGGTCTCGTCAGCTTAGTGAACAAATGACACGCGCTGCTAAGACCGAAAGGAAGGACAGTGAACACGTAATGACGTGTCACGCAATCGGAATGGCGCCAAGCAAAACCTAAGAATTCACAGTGAGGGGGGAAGATATCAACGTGGTGATAGCCCGACTTCAAATCGAAAGAAAAATAAAACTGACCTGCGCCCAATACCTGAGCTATATGAGCCAAATCCTCATATTTAAAATCAATTTTTGCAACAAACTGATTGGGGTGACGAAGGTCCAAAACCAAACGCAATTTTTTACCTTGCGCGACTGTCAAAGGGTTACAACAATGAGGCCTGTGCGGGACCTCGACTACGCATCTATTACGTAACAATTCATCAATTGCGCCCTCAACGAAAACGGGATGATCCAAACTAGATTTATTATTCTTAGCGTAAAAGGCTGGGGGCGCCGTGATGAAAGGAATCTTATACCCGTGCTCAACAACACCCAAAATGAAGGGGGGTAGCATTCAATTCTTCTTTCCAAAAACCCAAACATGGTCTCAATTTACCTTTGACGCCATCAGGCGGAAATGCGGTGACTGGGACGCTCGAAGTCGACGGCCTGGAGCTAGAAGGGGCTGGGAGCGGTGGCGGGGGCTCCTGGGGCCGGGCGACGCATGGGGCGAAGAGAGGGGCAGTTGGAACGGACGTGGCCTGGCACACCGCACTGGAAACACAAGCGTGACTCGGGGCGGCGGTAGGGGGCGTAGCTGTAGGAGCTCCGAAAATGGCCGCCACGAAAAGGACGAGACTGATGGTCCTGTTGAGGGCGGGAAAACCTGGACGTGCCCTGACGCTTGGAGACCGCCTTCTTTGAAGCTTCGGCTTTCTTGGCGGCAGCTGCTTTCTCGGCCTTTTTGATACGCTTTTCGTCGCCGGAATCATCTGCCAGCTCATCCTCCACGTATTCGCTGACTGTGGCCCAACCGAGGGCGGAGCGATCCGCAAGTCGGATGTGCTTTTGCCTGGTAGCTATGGCGGTGCGGGCCTGGGTCAGGTGACCCAAGACGGCGGGAACGTCGAGCTCCTCTAGAGCGGCGAGGGCGTGGCCGATGTGCTTGTCAATGACACCGGTGAAGAGATATTGTTGCCTGTTCCCTTCGTGCTTGAAAGCTACGTCGCGGGGCTGTTCCTCATCAGAACGGGGACGCTTACAGACAGAATCAACCTTTTTCTGGAGGGATTCTATAGCGTCCAAGATGGCCTGGGTGGGAAGAGCGGTGGGATCGCAATCCATGACTGGAAGGAGGCGGGAGATGAAAAACAGACAGGCGACCGGTGTGGATGCTTGAGCGAGAATGAGCTCATACACGCAGAGCGCGGGAAAACCGAATTACCAAAGGAATCGCTCATTACGTAATCACAATGTGCTCGCCGAAGCGGTGAGCGGGAGCCTATCGTTCAATAACGAAACGAAATAGCACATGGCAGCTCCCACAACTACAACGCCAACGTAGCCATGGCGTGCGCTCGCCACCACGGCAGAGTTGCAAAGGTCTGAAGAACAACAATAGTAGCAGTCTCTGATCCAGGGAAGTCCTTGACAACCGCTACAATAATCGTCGGATCCATCATTAAACGATCTTTCGATGAGATACTCGCTAATCAAAACACTGTTAGCGACGCGTTTCTGTATATAAAGGAAAGAAATATATAAACAAACAACAAATAATAATGATAATACAACATTACATTATAATGTACACAAACTCAGTTGAATGATAAATTGAAACTTGAAACTTGAAACATGATAATGATGATGATGATGATGATGTTGATGATGATGATGATGATGATGATGATGATGATGATGATGATGATGATGATGATGATGTTGATGATGATAATGATGATGATGATGATGAGGATGTTGATGATAATGATGATGATGATGATGATGATGATGATGATGATGATGATGGCGATGATGACGATGATGATGATGATGATGATGATGATGATGATGATGATGATGATGGTGATGGTGATGATGGTGATGATGATGATGATGATGATGATGATGATGATGATGATGGTGATGATGACGATCATATCCGGCTGCATACAAAATTCCTGTTTCGACACAAATTGTTCGAACGATCATTTTTGTTCACGACCAATGATTTACTTAAAGGGATAGTTGAGTTTTGGTAAAGAGAGTACAGTTTTGGTCAAACTGAATTTTAGTAACTAAAACCTGCACCATTACATTACAAACTAGTAGGTATAACTCCACCATGCTCGAAAGGATCTAAAAACAATAAATATTCCAACTTTATGACCAACAGTGTAGTTATAACTCCACCATGCTCGAAAGGTATAGAAAATTACAAACGACTAATAGTAAAATGCATGTTATCATTCAAAAAGAGCCATTCAAACACAAAAGGGCGCTCTCTAAAAAAACCCATTGGTTTCAACCATTTTTAATATAAAATTATGCATGTGATGCTTTGTTGAAATAATGTTTAGATAGAGAGATCATCAAAAACTACATGTATATACAAAGCTCTGAAAATGTTTGAAGAAGTGTAAGCAAATTCTTAAAATCATTGAATAAATCTGGGCCCCAGATTTCTTCCAATCGGATATATTTATAATTATATTGGTCTGCCTGCGAAGAAATTGTCAAGGGCGAACGCATCGTCCGGGATTATTTTGTCTACAAACGTACGCGTGAATAGAATTGGCGCACTCACATACGTTCGGCACATACGGAACCATCTTCACGCAATATACACAAAATACAACATCATTATTTTACCGCGCATCCATATTGACATTCCTCGATTTCCTCCTCTCCGGTCGGATGAAAGTCATCCCCACAGTTAGGTCCATAGGCTATATCTGCACCAGAAGAGAGGTGGTCACAAACGTAGCACTTTGTTCCAACTGCAGCGTCAATAAGCACTGCAATATAGTCAAACGGGGTTAAAAGGGTTGTTTTAATTATTCGTGCCTTTGAGGGGAATTCTTTTATAATGGCGGGGGGGGGGGGGGGAGGGGGGGGGGGGGGTGGGGGCTGCTATTATGATATACAAACGGAGTACAGACACGTTCCAAAGACACGTTCCAAAGTTGATATTTCCATAATACTCCTGCACTATAATAGGAGTATTTACAAATGTAGCAGTGTTCCAACTGTGCTGGACAGCGTCAATAAGCACTGCAATAAAGTCGAACGTGTTTACTGTCTTATAAAGGTCGTTTTAATCGCGTGACTTTGGGGAACATATTGAGAATGGGGGGGGGGGGGGGGGGGGGTGCTGCAATAATGTTATACAAACGGGGTTAAAAACAAAACAACAACAACGTTTTAGGGATAGTTGAGTTTTGGTATAGAGGATGCTTCAAAAAATACATTTTGTGAGGTAATGAAGAACTGAGTGTCATATTGAAGGAACATACGATTTCAATGAACTTGATGAAAAAATAAACTTTATTTGATCAAAATCGGTTCAGAAACAGCTGAAATATCAATATATCCGATCGGAAAAGAATTTGGGATCCCACATTTATTCGTTGATTTAAGAAAACAAATATAAAAAGCTTACACCTTTTAGAAAATTTACAAAAGAGGTTGATAAATAGTTTTTACTTAGTCGTTTGAAATTTGTTATACATATAGAGCATGGTGGGGTTATAACTATTAGTTTTAATATTATGTTTCAACATAAACCAACAAAACTGTACGTTCCCTTTAACACTTTCTCCGGGAAAATATTGAAAAATAGTTGAAGAGAGAGAGGAATAGGAGAGGGGGAGATGGTTAGAGGGTGGGGTGCTGCAATGATGTAATATCCAAGTTTTCAGTACTGCATGCGTAATTTAGAAAATTTTAAAAGAAACAAAGAAACTGAAAAGAAACAGTATTGACACTATTTTCTATGCAAGGGGGGGGGGGGGGGGGGGTGTCCCAACAAGATGCGCGGAGCTCCATGGCTTCGTGGATGCTCGGGGAATGTTATATGTGATACTGGATGCGTACCTTTGTTACAACAACCGGCTAAAATAAAGCCTACTATATAACATGTTAGGTTAAACAAAACATCACCCAATATGCCGCGGATAAAATGAAAATGAAACTGATTTTGATGACTTAATTGGTTGACAAGAAATTGAAAAGAAACATTATTGACCTTTATCTTCTATGCAAGGCCGGGGGGTCCGCCCCCACGAATAAACTAATTATAACCGGAAGCTAAAATAAAATGTAATACAAAATACTCATTCAATTGGGAATATTTGTTTTAAATAAATTGTATTGCCTCTATCAAAATCAATATCGCAATATATTGAACATATCACGTGTTTTATCTTTGGTTGTTTATATCGTTATTGGAGCCCCCCTACCCTTTCTCGAGAGAAATATGTTGCTGTGCATTGGCGTAGATAGCAATATTTTCCAGTGGAGGGTGGGGGGGGGGGGGGCGGGGGGAGGCAGTAGGGACTGGGGGGCTAGCATTTTCTTCAGGGGCACATGTTTCACCTGACAAGCAAAATTATTATTTATCTCATTAAAATAGGATGATCATGGCCTAAAATGATTATATTCACATTCAACATGTTTTTTTTGGCCGATTTCTGTTGTCAGAAAGGTTTTCTTGAAATATGAATTTGTTGGTGGTGGGTGGGGGGGGGGGGGGGGGGGGGGGGTCACGAGGGAGCGGGCACGGAAATGTGTGGGGGCACGTACTTCTCAGGCCCATCCCGTAGCAAGGCTGCTATGCTCCTCCAATGTGGCACAGAACATTAGCACACACGCCTCCGTCGTGATATCCCGACGTCAGCAAACGTTGGAATTTGATTGTTATAGGAAACAAAAACAGTTTGTGACAAAAGGCGGGTACCACAGAGTGAACAAATTATGCCATGTGTGGTAAAATGGTTTTTCGAATGGGCTGATGACATCTGATTTGTCGAAACATTACCCTTGTTTTTTCCTTCACAAAACAGGATTTCACCAGCTCGACCCTTCACACTCGACCAGAGGCTGTTTCACAAAGATCCTTAGTCAAACTAAGTAAACAAAAATATGGAAAACCATTAGTTTCTTAATTTGTAAAAGTGTTAAACGAGTTCTTTTTTAAAGGGGAATTCCACCCAAGAAATGTGATGTTTGCTATAAAATGAGGT
Source organism: Echinarachnius parma (assembly GCA_037951105.1). Taxonomy (NCBI): domain Eukaryota; kingdom Metazoa; phylum Echinodermata; class Echinoidea; order Clypeasteroida; family Echinarachniidae; genus Echinarachnius; species Echinarachnius parma. The sequence goes on along the minus strand of JBAMJV010007003.1, from coordinate 80,250 downwards.
GAATATGAAGAATCATGATTGAAAATCTGGGCCAAAACGGTAGAGCAATAAAAAAGTTATGACAGGATGAACTTTGCTCCGATTTTTAGTATCGTTCGCAATTGTTATCGATCGTGACGTCACTTGCGAGCTGCAGCCATTTTGACTTCTACATGGAAATTTTACAAAATTTAAATTTTCTTCATAACAAAGAAAATTTATGAGCTTACAAATTCCAATGAAGTTGGCCCATCGATATTCTTCTATGAATTCGTGAAAACAAGCAGAGAAAAATTAATTTTTAGCTATGAAAATGAGAAATAAGTGTATTTCCATGTACTAAAGCCATGGCGAGTTGCTCGTGAATGATGTTGCATATGGCGGCAATTTTGAAACGATCGCTCATTACCACATGATGTTCAAATAGGTATAACTCCCGTGTTTCTTGTCCGATTTTAATCAAATTTTCACCAATTATTCCTCTTGTTCTGCTTATTCAAATAACGAATGGTTTTATCAGGCCCGGAATACCCCTTTAAATTTTTATAAAAGTCAATAATATTTTCTTTTAATAAAAGAGACTTCAAGTAGCCTACTAGGATGTTTTGTTGTTGAAAATTACAAATATTCGCAATTGGGCTCTTGAAAATGTTTAATCCTGAAGCTATGGCCTACCATAATTTGATTTACAACTTGGGATGTAAAGTTTGACTTGGGATATTCGTGGAAATCCCCCAGGTATAATCATCACTGCAGACACGCAATACAATAGCGACGTTGCCATGACTATAAAACCCAGTGTGACGGTACAGTCCATATTCAAAGGTGTAACGCATGATCGTTCTCGAAGCTAAAAATGACACCCTACTGATTCGCGGTATTTTAACTACATTTTCAGCTTATTACACCCCTACAAATTAAACAGGTACAAGTTCATAAAAAAAAAAACCTAACTCTTTTATTTCGAGTACACATACATTACAAACGATACAAACGATTTACAAACGTTTGTGATTAGATAACTGTAGACCAAATTCATTTTTTGTTCGTACGTTACAAAATTCGGAGGACAATTACTGAGGTATCTTCAATTAATACTAAGAAAAACATTATATAATTGTTTACTTACCAGCCACGGAAATCACAAAGAGTAGATAGCTCTTCATTTTGCGCGGTCTTCTATAGTTCACCGACCTGTCAAATTTATCAGATATAATTCGTAAAAATGGTGTAAAAAGAAATCAACATTGAAATAAAATCTAATATCATAGAGAAGCAACAGAACTCCCCGTATGAAATGCCTCTTCAATTATGTTTAAATCTTAATACGAAGAGAGTGGTTTGCATTTCAAATTTGTAATTCTATTTTCAGGAACAGGACAAAGTTATTTAACAAAATTATACAATATATCCAGGAAAACACGAAACGCCTGACAACATTTTTACATAAAAAAAGGAAAAGTGAAGGCGTCGGCTTTCAAACTATTAAGTTCCAGCCGAGACAATTTCAGCCGGAGGAACATTGTCTAAATTTTCACCATTATCAATTGTTTGCAATACTTGTGTGAAGATATAATTAGATTTTCCTTTTTGTTTCGCTCCATTTATTTCGATTCATTAAACAAAAAATCCTTAATAAATCCTTGATAAAAGTGTATAAGAAGGAGCGGAAAATAAAACAATCTTACACAAAATCAAAGGAGACAAGATACACAATAAATCCCACATCCGCATAATTATGAAATGAAAGCTATTATGGAACTCTAAGTAAAATTATTGCCTGAAATATGAATTACCATTGATATATTAGTAATAATTTATTAAGATATAAGTCAAATGATTTCAAATCGTTGTAAATGACCAATTATTGTAATGACCACGTCAACGGCAAAACAGCATGGATCATTATAGTTGTTGCCATGGTAATTACAATACTTGGATTACTTATACTAATTGAAAAAGTTTTATGAAACGGAGGTCAGATCAAAATCAAAACAATTAATTGGGATTACGAACCTTCGAAATTGATTCCTTCTGACCCTTCTTAACTGCGAAATAATGATCCTTCGAAGAAAAAACAAACCACGTCCGCTGACTGATGAGATGTAATGATAACGGGATGTGCAGCTTTGTATTCAAATCTTTTAACAACTTTGAGCACCATGTGAGTCTACCATGTGAGCACATTATGCAAAACAAACACCCCTACCATGGCTACCGCGGATAAAAATGAAAATGAAACTGTTTACATTTAATTATTTTCTATCCAAGGCCAGGTGGTCTACCCCCTCGAATGAATTAATAAAAACCGGCATAGTACATTAAAGTGATCCCTGTAAAGTGTCAGATATTGCACAAAATTACATTTAAGATTTCAATCCTATATCAATATCGTTGTAAAATACAATTGAAAGGTTTGTGAAAGTTTGAAAGAAAACGACCACTGTTTACCTAGTGAAAAAACGAATATTGAGTTCATATTTTATCACCGAATACTGATGGCCTGCCGTAGATTTGTCGCAGTATTAATCGTCCGTTTGACGATATCCGCACCCGTGTATACAAACGGTACAGGTAAATTGTACTTTTTACCAAAAGCGTTGGGCAACGCTTTTGAGATGATGATTTTCAATGATAATTATCTTCATACTAAAGGGACATTTGAATAAATCTAACCCTACTTTATTCTTCTCTTACCATAAGCTAAACAACACGGCATAAGAGAAACGAGGAAGCTCCAAGTAATTGTCGTGGAGTTAGACACTTTACTTGGATCACTTTAATAGAATTGTATTCAAAATACTTATTCGATTGGGAATATTATATTTTGCATTATAGTATTGCCTCTACCAAAAACGAAAGAAGAATAAAACAGATAGGCTGTCATCGATTATGTTTAAACAGGGTGGTCCAAATAAAATGAAACAGCGTAGGCCTACTTCCGGAACTATTTGGACAGAATTACTGGTTTTACCGGGTGGGGATTCTTTCACTGAGAAAATAATAAGATCAGTAGGTTCGGTTGAGTAGTTTTTGTTCTATGTCGCATTTCGTGACCCCATGTTAGGGTCAATTTTGACCGAATGCTAAACTAACAATTCATATTTCCTGCTCAATACCATGGCGAGCAAAGGATGCCAAAAAACAGGCCAAATATTTGCTACTTGTGTGCATAAACTAAATCATATAACATAACAGAAATTTACTTTGTACTGTTTGTTGTCGGGAACATCATGGAATGTTCCCTCGGGGTTTAAAATTATATTTCTAATCCCTCGGAGAGAAACAATCCGATGTACTCCCTCCACCACCAGATAACACCTGTATAATATAAGTTACCGACACCAAAGTTAATATATGTTATGTATAATTGTCTAGGTATAAACGTGACATTGACAGTCGGCTTCTCATTACATACAGCAGAGGGGCATCTCACAGAACCCAACAAGTTGATACATATGGCCCTTCGCAGAGTGCGCCATCTGACGGCAGAATATAATAGTGCATCATTTACGTCCGGAACACGGACTAGTTGATACCACGATAATGAAGCTGACAAATTTCAGCCCTCATTGATTGCCCAGCCAATGGAAAGTGGAAACTATATATTATTTACTTTTTTAAATGTTATTTTCACACAATCAACTTACTTGTTTTAGCTTGACGTTTCGAACATCTTCGTTGTTCTTCATCAGAAGTTATATATTTATAGTGTCAGCAGTATAGCATGCAAACTGAGGAGGCCTGGCCAGGGTTGTCATGCTCTATTTTTTGTCATTTGTTACCATAAAAGTCCTACATATAAAAAGGATTCATCTAGCAACTTCTTTCTCACTAATTTCGAACATTTTCAATAGTTTTAATCAATATTTAGACTAGCCAGATACTTTCCTTACATAATGCATGAGAGCACGATATAATATCCACTCATTTAGAAATGTCAATAAGCTCCCCTAAAAGCAACACTATAACTAGAAAACAAATAAAAAGACGATGACGGCGATGATGGCGATGATGATGATGTTGATGTGTAGTGATGATCGATCATTGTGGTGATGATGTTGCTGTGAAAATGGCTTGTTTTATATATACGGTATTACAAGAATAAGCTCGACGGGACTACTTACCGCTTTGATGTTCTACTCGATAGACATGTTAGAGATACAAAATAGCTTGGACTTGTCTAATTATAGTATAAATATAACCACCATGACCACCACTATTATGGTCCTAAGCCACTGATACAAAGTGAACACTTTAATTTTACACTTCAGTTCGAATTTTTATTTTCAGAAATATCAAGTATTCGAGTGACCCCTTTCTCGAGCAATTCGGAAACCATGTACACAGGTTGACGTAAAGAATAAAGCGAAAGCATAAACAACAAAAGTCAATTTATATATTACAGAAATAGGGCTATATAATAAAAACAAGAAACTTATACACAAGTTTTGGATGACACTTCCTAATATGTACATTATTATGATGCCAATGTCGATATTACATTTCTTAGGCAACTCATTGTTTATCGTTTATATACATAATGCTTAATAAATTACATTTTAACCATGCACATGAATCTTTAAAACAAATCTAAGCATTTATTGGTAGAGTACTTTGAAACAAAAACGAAAGTCATAAAGTCGTAAAATCATGAAGGAGAAGTAATAAAAGTCATAAAGTCATGAATCATACATCATAAAAGAGGCATAATTAGTGTACTTAAGTAATTACTTGTTCGTTCATATTTCATAATAGGAAGTGTGGAGAGAAAAAAATTGCAATACATATCCCTGTTTTGGTAAAGTAACCAAATCATGCACAATAACAATTAAAACTAAAAGTTATCACTCCACCATGCTCGCAAGGTACAGACAATTACAAACGACTAATTAAAAAGCCTGTTATCATTTCAAAAAGCCATTAAAACACAAGAGGGCGCTCTCTAAAAAAGCATCGGTGACAACCATTTTTCATACAAAATTATGCATGTGATGTTTTTTTGAAATAATGATTAGATATAGAAATCATCAACAGCTATTCAAAAACCTCTTTGGAAAATTTTTGAAAAAGTGTAGGCATTTTTATTTTTATTTTTGTATTTATCGAATAAATCTGGGCCCCAGATTTATTTTGATTAGATATTTGTATTAATATTTCAGCCGTTTCTGATACGATTTTGATCAAATAAAGTTTATTCTGCCATTAAAATTGTATGTTCTTTCAGAATTTACACTCAGTTTTTTTCATAATCCCTTACAAACAATTATTTTGTGCAGCGCCCTCTATACCAAAACTGTTCTACCCCTTTAACATTGTCATTGCATATAAGAAAAATAGGCACAAATTAAAAATTGTAATTGTAAATATCGCATACAATCATGAATGGTTCGTATCCCTTAAAGTAATACGTCAAACAGAGTGCATTAAAAAGCACAACTCATCAACTGTAATATGAAACGGCACCAACTAATCTCTAAATGTTGTATTATCATAATGAAATAAATGTTTTCCTGATTGTACCGTATATTTTTTTAAACCCACGTCATAAGATTTAAATAATATGCCACGATTATATGTTGGGGTATTTAACATGCATTGTGGCAGAAGTTCCTCTCTTTCTTGGAAGGGAACAGCTCTTGGAGGAAGACAATATAACTTTTTATTACAATTACTATTTGTCAACCCAATACGTCTCACAAATTAAAGGTATAGTGAAATCCCGGCTTTGATTTAGGTTTATAGCTTTGAAAATAGGCCTATATTGACATACAACACTCTTTTTTTTCTCAAATAAATCCTTAAGTTTTGGCTTTTTTCGCATCGGCGTTCCATACTCCTAAAAAAGTTATTTATAGCGGAGCGCGCGTGTGTGTACGTGCCCATCGGGTCATGGCGTCACATGAGGACCACAACACGGAGTTCAAAATTCGAACGTGCATGGTTTACATGCAGAGTCTTTGACTTGCTAGTAAAACAAACTCGTATTTGCTTGGAAATTTAGGCTTAACTGAAAATGCCTAAGAAGTGCATTGTAGCAGGATGCAGCAACACATCTGAGCGTGGATCCTCCATGTAATGATATAAACTTAAACAAATGTTCGCAAATATTGAAAAAAATCGAAATAATATCTCTCTGTGAACGTGAGTAGATGCACTCAGCGTGTACGTCTACTGCGATTGTCCTTATGTGACGTCACAAAGATGACGTCATTTTTCTTCGCCCGGACTCAAATTTTGAATGGAGGTTCCTAAGGTGAATTTACAAGATGATTTTTTATTTTTTTTATTTTACCGGGTTTTCCCACGAGGAAAATATGTTTTTAATAATAATCTTCATGAAAATCTACCTTAGATACAGTAAAACACAATTTTGAGGTAGTTTTCTTGTCTGCGGAGCTTTAATTGCATCATTTCATCAGCGGCGGGGGAAATTTGTGTAGGCAAAGTTCATCACAGAGTTAATAGACTAGACCTGTACGCCAACAAAAATTGTTGTTATTTTTTTTAGGAAGCTGCGCATCCATTCAACTATACCGCTCATTTATCAGAAGGTGGATTTTCCTGAAGGTTCCTTGTTTAGAAATTTTGTGATTTCGAAGGATTTTATTTTCGAAGGTTAGTAATTTCGAATAGTTTTTGTTTCAATCGATGGCTCGCAAATCAAGATTTTGTTTCCATTTTTGACTACTAGAAATTGATAAGGCTACTATTATGTAGTTACGGAAATATTGAAGCACCCTTTTTGCATTTAGTATTTTTTGTTTTAACAATTGGCCTTATAGGGTATAAGTATTTTAAGATTTAATGCCCCTTTATTATCACGATATTCTTACGCACACTGTTATATTGAAAGTGTAATGAAACAAATCGAAATTCAATTGAAAGTAGTCGGAAATCAATGTATCAATGTAGCAAAAAGTAAATATCCGAATTGTTTTTGTTTGATGTTTCTTTATCTTAAATGGTACCACCACCCAAAAATAATATTCGTATAAATGAAGGGTAACATCATTTGTATTCCATTCCATCAACAAGTTCACAAAAATATGTTTCCAGAAAAAAAAATTGGAAAACGCATCACCATTTCATGGGTCTGCATTTACGAGACTAATTTGTCCGGAGCGAACGAATCGTCCGGAAATCTATTGTCTCTTAACGTACGCGTGAATAGCATTGGCACAGTTGCAAATGTTTGGCCTGTACGGAACTATGAAATAGTAGTGGTTCCAATTGCTTTGTTTATGAATTACACAACCCTTTGCAAAATTGTGGGTATCTATTTGATACCACAAAACGGTACCAAAACGTATAATTATGTGTTGTTCTTTGCCTGGTGGTCCCCTTTATAAGGGTGAGGAACATTTTCATTCGAATATGTTTCGTTTCCAGACATTTGCCGAAAAATAGAAAATTGCTGATAACATTTGTATTTCTGTGATCTGATGTACCGTATATGTGTACCGAGTGATGTGTGAAAATTCCATGTTTTACGAATGTCATATGACTAAGGAATGAGCGAGTAAGTCGCTAACTCATTGCACTAAATGTGTACACAATTATAATTCTCCAGTGGATAATTGCAAATCCGAACACTCAAATCGTGAATTTCCTTTTAACACAAGGGAAATTCGGAAAGTCGAAACCTGTTCCATGATTGTTGGTAATGTTTCTGTTGGTAATACGAACACTTAACACGATATGATTAACCACTAGAGTTTTAATTATAGGCATGTTGGCGATGTTACCGTTTATCCCTTTAAATGGACTTGATATAAATGCATCATCATTATAATTATATAAGTTGTAAGCATGCTAGATTATGATTTTGCTCAATTTGTTGATGTTTACGTTATCTGCTTTCTACAGGCTATAGGGCAAATAGCACACGACGGCACAACATGAAGACTTTCCTGCTGTTTTTCATTTCCATGACAGGTATGTATTGATTCACGGAGAGCTATAAGCAAACCTGTCCATCTTCTAACTATTACTGCGTGACGAAATGAGTAAAATGAAAAGTAGCAATTATTTATTAATTCAATATTCTGCTCTTGAATCGTAAATTATTTAGTATTTAGGATTTCTTACAACCGAATTACAATTATTGTTCATTTAAAATGAACGTTTGCGTTAAAGTGAGGCCTGTAAAGTGTCTAACTCCATGAACATTACTTGGAGCTACCTCGTTTCTCTTATGCTTATACCCTAGTCACACCGCAAGACCGACCCCAGACCGACACCAAACCGAACTAAATTAGAAATTTCGCTTTATCGGGCTCCGACAAGAGACCGAACTGGGGCTAGCAGTCACACCAAAATCATTCGGTCTTCTATTCATCGCGTGACTTCGGTTTGCATTCGGCCGAATCAAGACCGATACGACCCCGATAATATTTGAATGGACCCCGACATGAAACCGACAATTCCGAACTCACATGGAACGCAGCCCGAATTCATTCCACTAGTATAAATACGACACTTGGGTTTACTCTACATCTGAACGATAATCATTTCTGATATCAGTTTCATGTTCTATTTCCCAACTCAACATTACGAAAATGATTGTTTGCGAATTTTTGTCTGATTTATGATTCATTCTAATTCTTTGTCAAAGTACAAGATGAAGTAATCCTTAACTTAAACATGTTAAATGAAACAACGTATGACTTGTACTTGGAGGGAGCTGGCTATATTATGTTGCTTCTTTTGAAAGTGAAATTATGGAATATTTCACTGAATATTATTATCCCATTCTAATCACAATATATATTTCTGGTCCGTTTATTTATGTGTTTGAATCAATTATTTTAAAAAGCTGTATCACTTTGGTGATCCCTCGCATATATATCACCAAGTTGATTTCTATCCTTCGGGCTTATGTCAGGTTTATAATAGCTTATGACCACTCGAGCAATGAAAATTAAGGGGTTTCAGGGACGAGCGCCATACTAGGGTTTTCTCGATGGTTTTCTATAGCTCAGTTGGTAAGAGCACCGGACCAGCAATCCGGAGGTCTCGGGTTCAAATCCCGTTGAAATCCCATTTTCTTTGCTCCTTTTCAATCACATTATCCGGTCAGTTTCTTTATATATGTTTGAATTGAATATTATAATGATACAAGGGCGTCGATTTCTTCTCGCCATTGGGGGGGATGATTCGTCATTTTGACCATCTCTGGCGAGGGAGCGAAGCGACAACCCAGCAGCGTGCCCGGGTTTTTATGGCTGAGGGGGAGGGGGGGGGGGGGGGGGGTGGCAAAGCTTTTGAATTCAGCTGTTTAGAAATTGGAAGATTATTAAGTGCACATTGCAAGCATCATGTTATGAGCTGGGCTTTGTCCAATATGAACTTTAGCCTGATATATATATACATATATTGCAAGCATTCTGATGGAACCCTCAGTATCCCATCAGTCATGGGATACCCACATTGGGAAGCTTATTGGGGGTCCAGGGGGCTTTTGGATTTGTAATATCCAGATATATACAGATGTTGTCTATATGTAAATATAGAGTTAACTATTCTTTAGTTAATTGGCTTTTGAATTAGCTGTTTAGAGATTGGAAGATTATTAAGTGCACATTGCAAGCATCCTGTTATGATGAGGGCACTGTCCAAGTATGGATGAATTTTAGCCTGATAGATAAATACTGTCTATTGCAATCATCCTGATGGAACCTTGAATAGAATAAGTCAAGGGATACCCACATTGGAAAGCTTATTGGGGGTCCAGGGGGCGAAACCCCAGGAAGCTTTGGGATTTGTAATATCCAGAAATAAAGATGTTGTATAATATGTTAATAGGAAATACAAAGTTAACTATTGAATAGTTAGCTCAATTTTAGGGGGCGAAGCGCAAACGCACAGTGGGTCAGGATCGCCTGAAAGTTTGCCAAGAGAGAAGACCTGAATAAAACTATTTAATGAGTACATGGCTGGTACTGGGTCAAATAACCTTAATGGGGGTTCCAGGGGCGCAGCCCCGGAAAATTTTGGATTTGGGGAGTTTAGCATTACCAAAAAGTGGTTTAAAGAAGACTATAATAACAACTTCCATTCATGAGAGGGGGCAATGCTCCTTAATTTTAATGGTATTATATATTTTTTAACCCCAAATATTGGGGGGGGGGGGGGATGATAATACAGGCCATCCCCCCCACCTCAAATATTGGGGGGGGGGGGATCCCCCCATCCCCCCCACGTGATCGACGCCCCTGTAATGATATAGATTTAAACAAAGGTCATTAAACAGCAGTAATGTTATCTTTAGTGATTGTATATGTTTTTAGTTGTGTCTACTTAACTTCTACACTCATAAATTATTTTCATTTCATTTATTCAACCATAAACATGATAAAAAACAATACAACAAATTGCAACATTAAGACATAATACGTAATGATTGTTCTATGGTTCGGACCATTAAGAAAGCAAGGCTTGTGGAGAAATGGCCCTTAAATATACATATAAAATAAAGCATACAAAATATAACTCATACAGATATCGCAAATACACACACACACACACACACACACACACACACACACACAAAACCCTAATTGAACATTTGCATAAAAATGTACACCTAAATATATAAAAATGAATAATCAATATAGTACATAAAATGATACATGTATGTATAAATTTAGTATGTTACAAAGGAAAAACGAGAAGATACTACAAACTCCTTTCATAAATGCGGCATGGATTTCAAAAGGTACGTACGGCATTGTTTTTTAAATTTAGTGATTGTTGTGCTGGATTTGATAGAGTCTTCTAGCATATTCCACTCTTTTACACCAGTATAACTTATAGAATTCAATGAGGAAGTTAATCGAAATTACTAAAAAGGGATCTATTAGCAGTGTCCACAAACTTCCGAGTGTTTTTTTTCACATAACTCGTTGTATTCATATCACCAATTTAAAGGGATATTTGAGTTCTGGTAAGTACAGTGTACAGAGTACAGTTTTGGTCAAAATGAATTTTAGTAACCAAAACCTGCATCATTACATAACAAACTAATAGTTATAACTCAAAAGGAATACAACATTACAAATGACTTAGTAAAGATCCTGTTATCATTCAAAAAGAGCCGTTAAAACTCAAGAGGGCGCTCTCTAAACACTCATCGGTTTGAACCATTTTGAATCAAATATTGTGCATGTGATGTTTTGTTGAAATAATGATTAGATAGAGAGATAATCAACAACTATTTAAATACCTATTTCGTAACTTTTTGAAAAGAGGAAGCATTTTTTTGAATTTTTAACGGCTTGTTCAAAATTATCGAATAAGTGTGGGGCCCCACATTTATTATAAATGGCTATGTTTATGGATATTTCAGCCGTTTCTGAACCGATTTTGATCAAATAAAGTTTATTCTATTATTTAAATTAAAATATTATGCTCTTTCAAATTTTACACTCAGTTTTTCATTATCTCACAAAAAATAATTTTATGTAGCGCCCTCTCTACCAAAACTCAACAGGTTTTGGGGCACGTTGTTTTGATGTATGCTTAAAGTATTTAAATTTAAAAAATCTATAGTGGAGAATTCCAACTGTGAATGACATTGGTGTAATGAGTAGGGGAGTTGCAATTCGCACATAACTTCGTCACATGACATGTCATTACCTCGGAATGATCAGTGGACGTTCATTCTTCAAAGTAATCGTGAACATACATAACGTAATAATTGTGTACGAGGTCCACTCATGAAATAAAAATGGTATATCATGGAAATCAATTATGAATATCTTTCAAGTGTGATGAAAGAGACCCCAATCAAACTATTACTTCAGCTTAAGTACTTACATTATGGGATGGCCGGTGGTCTTTATATTACATATAATTTTGTACTAGTGCATCTTTAGTACGTGTTTGTGTGAATGAGCGTTGCATTGTTGATGTACTCCAAGAAATGTGATAAATATGATTAATGCTATTGATGGAAGTCCCGAGACGTTGTCGAGGTACTTACTATCTTCAGGAAATAGTATTTCAAATCCCGAGGGAACATGCCATACAAAGTTAACATCCGTTACATATGACAAAAATATTTTATATAATATGACTTAAATTTTGTATAAAATGAGAGTCACTCATTTGCTCAACACAGTCACGTGATTGCCATAATCTTTTGTTATGGTAAACGGCAGAGCCCACTATTCACCGCATGGCGCACGCTACAAGAGAGATTATAATGGCGTCACAATGACCTGTCAGCATAGTATTACTTCGAAAAGCCACATTTTCTGAGCTCAGAGAGGCTAAAAGTATGATGTTAACTTTGTTGTCGGGAAAAGCAGTCGGGAATGTTCCCTCGGGATTTGAAATGCTATTCCGTGAAGACAATAAGTCCCTCGACAACGTCACGAGACTTATAATCTTCCGTCGATACAATAACCTCGGAGAGGAACATTTTGTGATATTTCCCCCCCCCCCCCCCCCACCCCACCACCGGTTAATATCGCCCATTACGTCCAAACCACGTTAGCCATGAACCTCACCTAAAGGGCTGAAGTGAGGTGCTTAGATTTGACCACTCGAGCCTGCTTCCAGTAGATTTTTTTAACAGGGGTAGCTCTTTCTTATCACTATGGGCCTGAATGGGAATTAAACACAGCGTGAGTTTGTTGACAGTAGTGATAAAACTGTCAGAAACTGATAAGAATGTGGTCTATTGAGGTAGGAAAATGATAGAATTGATTTCCACCATGGTGGTCATCACGGCTAACGTGATAATCACGTCATGTTTTAAATTGTACCACACTCAATGCATAATTATCATGGTATATTTTGGAAGACCATGATATTACATGATCACGCATTTTCTTCTCATTTCCATTGTCTTTCAACATTATTTAATTATAATTATCTCAAATATTAATTTGGTAAAAATGATTGTAAAAACTGTCTTCTTTTTTTTCTTCTTCTTAATATGCAATCCGCAATTGCAGTGTTTGTGGGCGCTGTATCTGGAATAAGCTGCTACTCTTGCGCATATTTCCGATATGACAGTGGATCAGTGGCGAACGAGGACTGTGGCTCGAACTTTAATACCAGTGGTAGCAGTGTAAGCATTATCAGCTGTTCGACTGGTTGCGAGGTATACATCAAAACTGTTATTCATTTGATTTTCTTTGCCCTCTTTTAATCACAATAATTATATTTCTGGTCAGTTTCTCTATATGTTTGAATTATTAATTTGGGGGTCGGTGGCCATGGTGGCGTATCTTGGTCAGACTGATGGGGGGGGGGGGGGGGGCGGGGGCGGGGCGCGCGCACTGGGATTATTGGACGGCACATTTATGCATTTTTGCATTTCTGGCACATATTTTCGCCTTACATGTTATTGAATGTTTGTTGGTCAAATTATTGGAATAAACGTGTCCCCATGACCCTATACGCCAAGTGGAAGTGTACGCCATCTCATAAGCGATTAAAGGGTGCCACTACCCAAAATATAGGATTTATCAGTCAATGTTGTAAGTTGCCCACATGAATTAATTTTGTGTGCATTAAATTTTGCCGATTTTGTCACCGCAGCTGTATTTTGAAGTTCAAATTCGTTTTTTAACATTCGAATTCATGTAACGATCATTCGAAAACATTTTTGTTTGCATTCGATTTAAAACGTGTTTAAAGCGAGAAAATTTGTGATTATGTAATACCGCCTTCCATTAAATCCGTTGGCGAAATTGGATGCAAATAGCGTGTTCTTTTAAGTGTATGCTAATTGTGGTAAATCACTTGACCGAAGAGCTAAATCGTATGGACAAAAAGCCATTGTAGTTAGGCGGCTAAGGGTAACAATTGTGCACTTTTTGAAAGAAGTATGAAAGTCCTACCATATAATCTTCATTATATGTGAATTATTTTCCCTCGTGGAAGTTTGCTCAATTTGACCCCAAGTAACCTTTAGAGGTCATGACCTTGTTACCACCATATTTTACCGATTTGAGGCATCATTCTTAACGCTTCTCCTATATTTCGTTTTAAATATGATTGTAGCAGTTAGCCTCGCATCCGCGGGGGTGACAATTATCTAATTTAAAGATGTTGGGGTCATGGGGTTAAAGGTTATGGAGCTCATTATCTATGTACTTATCAATGTCATTGAAGTAAATAAATAGTCCTGTAGACGGATCTATATATACTTGTGTATTAGACCTGGAGACGCTCTTTAGTCTAACATGTTTTATTGATTCATATTCTAGAAGGTTTAAGAATACATTTTTGCTTTGTTCCCACCTTTTAATGTTAATTAGCTAATTTGCATATTTGTGTATAAAGGTCAGGGGTCATTTTCAATCTCGGAATAGTAAAATATTGATAAAACAAGTATTGTAGGGTATTTTGGGGCAAGGATTCAATTTCTGGTGCTCGTTTGTAAGTGCCAAATGGGAAACATCCCCAAATCCAAGATGGCTGCCTCTAATTTGCATATTTATGAATATTATTGATTTTTAGTGGCTACAGCCCCTTATAAGCAATGATTCCAGATTATTATTTTTCAGTTATGTTCTAAGTATGTATTTAAGATGTCAAAGATTAGTTGCCATAAATGAAACCTCTAGCAATGCATATTATTTGCATAATTAGGTATTTTATATAATTTGTATATTTCCCCAAATCGAGTATATTGGGAACCCGGACAGTAAAAATGACAAGTAATACCACTTTTCCAAGGTTTTAGGGGGCAACAGATCCATTTTTGATAATTACTTCCCTGTTTAACCGTGGCAACCATCTAAAATCCAAGATGGCTGCTCCCCAAATTACACATGCTAGGATACATGACTGTATTATTTCGGTTATATTAGATCGATATTATAATATTTGGACTTTTAATTATTGGAATAAGTAACTAGAATACTTGAATCATGATTTAGTTGTTTGCTTACAGTAAACAAATCATACTGTTATAAAATAAATGCAATTAAAGTGGCAAATAGCATTTTTCCTTCAAAATTACAAAGGCGGCCATCTTGGATTTAAGTGGGTTGCCAAGGTGATACGTCTAACTAAGTATCATGGATGGATTTGTTGCCCCCTTAAACCTTGGAAAAGTGGTATTCCTTGTCATTTTTACTTCCTGGGTTCCCAATATACTCGATTTGGGGGAATATGCAAATTAGGTAAAATACCTAATTATGCTAATTGTATGCATTGCTAGAGGTTGCCGATGTGGCAACCAAGCTAAATTATCTTTAACACGCATTTAGAGCATAATTGAGGAAAATCGTCTGTAATTATGATTTATAAGAGGCTGTAGCCACTGAAAATCATTAATATTCATAAATATGCAAATTAGGGGCAGCCATCTTGGATCTTAGGGTGTTGCCCATATGGCACTTCCAAACGAGCACCAGAAATAGAATCCTTGCCCCAAAATACCCTAGAATACTTGTTTGTTATCCATGTTGTACAATACCTAGCAAAAAAAATGACCCCTGACACTATTTCACAAATATGCAAATTAGCTAATTTAGTTTATAATGCTTTAAAAATAGTTTCCCAATGTTGCCATGGTAGCAACAAAGCTAAAATATATTCTTAACCCTTCTAGAATATGAATCAATAACAAAATGTTGGACTGAAGAACGATAAGTAAACTTTAGACACATGTGAAAAGTGAGGGGGGGGGGGGGGGGTCCCACTCCTTTTCATTTACCCCATACAATTACCCCATAAAATAATCATATATATTATAATAATGGACAATATGATTTTCAGGTCACTTTTAACCCATAGGAAAAAATAAAGTCATGTTAGATACCCATACAATGGTGTAATAATGCACTTTGCACCCCCTTTCTTTCAAGACCCTGTCACGCCCCTTATGGTCATAATTAGCAAACTTCCACGGGGGAAATTAAACGTTATGATAATATGATCTATCTGTGAAAAATTCACACTTCTTTCATTTTGTGCACAATTGTTATGATTCCAGGCCCTTAGCAGCCTAACTATTGTGAACCACAATTGCAAGCCTTTAGCTCAATTTTGCGAAATTGAATGACACGCTTATCAAAACGAATGAGAAGCTCACGAAATTGGCAGAGAAAAACTATAATATAGGTTTTCCAGTGGCGGATCTACGGGGGGGGGGGGGGGGGGGGTTAGGGGGTTTAAACCCCCCCCCCCCCCCCCCTTTGGCGGCTCGTTGATGTGATGTGCATAGAAAAACGCCATCATGTGTCAAATATAGCAACAACAAAACAACGTGGTTAACCCCCCCCCCCCCCCCTTAGCAAAAAGCTAGATCCCCCTGTTTTCCCGACCAAATTCGTCAAAATAGCAGGCATATTCATTATGTCATTCAAGTTCGCGTGATTTTTGTAAACCTGCTGTTTACACTGTTCAATTTTAAACTCCAGAACATTCATATTCGTCAAATTGCATTCAGTTTACAACAACATTGACGTATTCAAATTGGTCAGAATGTTGGCAGAGCAATAATTGTTCACAAACTATGCTCTGTTGGCAGAGGCGCGTTCGGAAAACATCATGCATGGGGGTGGGAGAGGGGGGGGGGGGGGGGGTTGGCAGAGCAATTGTTCACAAACTATGCTCTGCCCCCATGTATTGTGCTTTGTGAAAGATCAGAGCCGACGCCTCTGGTTGGTTGACAGCTGGATGTAATCCTCCATTAGTTAGGGGGATCGTGCGCCCATGTACACTGTATTATATACAGTGTAGCCAACCATTATTTGGACACCCTGAAAAATAGGAAACTAACTATTTTGACAATTTGTCAAAAATGGTCTTATAATTTATCTTGATTTCAACAAAAGCAGCATCTAATAAAAACACATACAACGAATTTTAGGCAGCTTTTTACCAAAATTTGTTCTAGCATCATTTAAATTAAAGTGATTTTTTCAAGGTGTCCAAATAATTCTTGGCTACACTGTACTACTATCAATTTGTTATGATTGTTTTGTACAATGGCGTTTGTTATCTTTGACCATTCACTGTTTTGTGAAATATTTATGCATTATACCGTAATGATGAATACATTATGTTGAAACAAATGTACACTTTACCACGTCATTTTATGTGAACATAATTTATTTACTACATATAATGTTTAAATTCAGGTTTCCTCATTAAAGCAATGCCAACACTTTTATGCCATATCTAGGCAATTATTTACTTCAAAATGAAACAATGAAATATACAATTCATACATAATAATGTAAAACTGTGTATGTTTTATCTGTCAAAGGTAATCACATTTACAGATGATAAGGGGTATGGCACTATCAGGCAGTGTGAGACCATGTACAGCGACGCCGATTGTGGTAACTGTGGAACCTCTAAAGGGATCAGATACTGCTACAGCTGCTGTTCCTCAAGCTATTGCAATGGCGCCAACAACAGCGCCAACAACGGCGCCAATAACGGCGCCAACAACGGCGCCAACAACAGCGCCCACCGTGGCCAAGCTGGTAGCGCAGCCGTAGTCGCAGCGGCAGTGTTGATTTCTTACTTCTTGTAATCACCTCAATACTAATGGTTACCACGGTTGCATCCCAACCAGTATACCGAATGCCCGACAGTAGTGACCAATTATCAAGAAAACCAATATACCAGTTTACTGAGGAGATAAGGTTGCAGAAAGTGATCTATATGGTAAGGGTTATGATTGTATTTTCATATAAAATTATCATATTAAACCAAACTAAGTCAATCTAAATTTAGTAGCATTATTAGCTATACACTATAAAGAACTACATTTTATATGTACAGGTACTCGCCTTCCAGAATGAAGACGAATTTGATAACGATCTTTAGCAGCGTTTAGACGACTTTGGTTTAAATACCCGATGATTACTAAACAACTATCCAAAATACATGAAATATTTTTCAGTCACGAAAGGGAGAAAGACCATCTACAAATAAAAGATAGACGAAATTTTGTCTACGTTTACGGCCACATGTTGTAATCATTATATCGATGTTTAAAGGGACTTAGTAACATTGTCCAAATCCTCAAAATCCAATTGGAAAACTAGCAGTTCTCTCATACTTTGTTTTGTTCGTATTAACAAAACAAAAAACACGAGACAGGTTTCGGTTTTTCCAATTTCCCTTTCGTTACAAAGTTATGAACGATTGAAGTTTTCAGATAATAAAAACTCCATTGGAGTTTTCAAAACCGTGTACAAAGTGAGTGCTGTGAGTTAGTGAATATCACTTTGCATTTTTGCTCATTACTCGACCATATAACATCCATTTGACTTTAAATTTTCACACAATACCCTGTGGACATATGAGATAACAACAATATACATTGCATCAACCAATCATCATTTTTGTGCACATGTTAACAAAGTTACTACATCCCTTTAAGCATGAGACTGCAATGGAGACATGATATATAAAAATGGAATTTCGCAAAATATTAGACATCAGAAAGTTATGACCATTAGTCAAAAAATTACCGTAATTACAGAATCCCTTTTTTCAATAATTCCGAGCAAATCTGTATTATTATTATTATCCTTGTTGTTAGTATTGTGGTTGGTATAATTGCTCTTAATATTATTATTATGATTGTTGGTATTATTATTGTTATCAATAGCAATTTTAAAGGCATATATGCGTGGGTTATAAAGGGTAGTCAGCAAATTCCAACTCGACTCCACCGTAATCTCTCGAGGTAAACTCACGATATGTGTTGGATCGATCGAAGAGCGGTGCTTCGAAATATCTGAACACGGGCCTTCTTATGAAATTGCATGCAGCAAGAATTTCTCACGCTGTCACCTAAGACATCAAACAGCGGCGCTTTGAAGTATTTGCGGTTAAGCGTGTTACGTGATATTTTCGCTCGTAAACATCTCTGATGGATCTCCATTCGACTAGTACAAACATTCCGAACGCGACTATTTTGTATGCATTTTTTACTCGGGTATTCGGAAGCCGGGACAGTTTGCGATCGCTACTTATAACTGAGCCAATGGGGATTACGTACCGTGCGTAAAAGTGCGCAAGATGGATCCACGCGTCTAATAACCCACGCATATATGCCTTTAATACTATTATTAGAAGAAGCATTATAGTAGTAATATCATTAATATTCTTCTTCCCAATTACTTTCATAAAAAAATTCGGAATTGACAGCACATTTACAGTGATTGATTGTTGTATATATTTGAGTTACTTGAAGTTGCAGTTGCGAGCATCTTTAATATTTGTTTGTAGTCCTATTATAGTTTTGTGTATGATATTTTAATCAAATTCAGTTTAAATTAATTTAGAATCCTTTGTTGATAATTAAAACACTGACCAAGAGTTGATAACATGTGTATATATGAAATGTGATAACTTGTATGTCCACAGTCCGAGTGATGTCTGAAAACCAGTTGCTCTTACTTTGTACACAGTTACAATTATCCTATTGGAAATTTTTAAAATCCAGAACCTTAATAATAACTATCTTTGTAACGAAAGAAAAATTTGGAAAACCGAAATCTGTTCCTAATTGTTCCTATTGGTAACTCGAATACAACCAGGTTTAAGTGAAGACCGCGAGATCGAGTAGGTTTTGTGGATTTTCACAATGTTACTAGATCCATTTAATCATAACCTATATATAGTGACACTGGATATCTGTCACAACATTAAAGGACAATGAAATACAGACAAATTGTTGTATGGACTATAAGACACTACAAATGATGAATAGTCCCTGAAAATTTGAGCACAATCGGTCAAGAAATAAGAAAACTATGGCTCTTTGAAAAGAGCCAAATTGGCAACGCACACTGGCAAATTTGTGGACTACTCCCCATACGTTGTGTACACAAAATTTCAATTTTGCTCAATTTTCTCAAAATGTATGCTTACCCTTCGTTTGAGTTCAACATATGTTTTGTAGAATACTTTTATACATAACATATCATGAGTTGGATGAATGGGAACATGGGACTATGAAGAATACTGTAAAATGAGAACATTTGTATACAAAACATATGGGGAGTTGTCCACACACTTATCATAATGCGTTGCCAATTTGAGTTCCCCGCAGGAATAAATGGACATCTTCAAAGAGCCATAGTTTTCTTGTTCATGGCCCGATTATGCTCTAACTTTCAGAGATGATCCCTCCTAATCTCCTTAAGTATATGAAAGTAACATTTTGCTTGGGTTTCATTGTCCTTTGAACTGCAGAGCTGTGACCTCCAGTAATTATTTGCAGCATGTTCTGTTAAATATTTGTATATAATGCCATTTGAATATGAGCATGATGCAATTGTAATTAGCGATAATGAGTGACAATTAGCTGCATTCAAACTTACACAAACTTGAGCATGAACATGAACTTGAACTTGAATATGTATTGTAAGTTATGATAACAATGCGTAAAGATTTAATGGCACTAATGACATTTTATAAGTATTTCCTGTTACACATTATAATCGTTCTTTAAATGTACTTCAGTTTTCAACATAATCTTATCAATATGTTTTAATTATAAAACATGAATAAGTTATTATAACTCTACAAACCATATACATTGTTTTCTGTTTTAAATTGATTGTTGAATCATTCTATTTCGTAACTATTTAGGTTTAATTCCCTTGTTGAATAACATTGTCGTTATTTGATTCCTGTTCTAACAAAAGAGCTTTGTCATTGTCATAGGCGGTTTATTTGATTCGAAATAAAGTGGCAAAATGAATTGCTTTACAAAAGAAAAATTGCATTCAGCATCGATGTACGTGCATTTTCACAAATCACAATGGACATGAAGGATGTGATTGCAAACATAAATGTTTCATAAACATAATCAATGCACTATAATAGACCGCACATGCCCGTTTCACAACCGTATACATGAATGCATATTATGTTGTGAATTTTGTAATTGGATGACTTTGCCCTTTTACCTGAGTGTGTTCATTTATCCATGATATAATGGATTTCTCTTACTTTTACACAAATGCTACGTAATAGACATATTTTTCAGACAATGAAATTCGGACTATGCATTGTTTGCACTATAAAACACTACATATATGGATTAAAAGTCTCTGAAAGTTTTGAGCACGTTTGATTATGAAATAAGAGAACTATGGCTCTTTGAAAATAACAATTTTTATGAGTGAATCAAATTGGCAACACACTCTGGCAAAATTGCGGACAATACTCACCATACGCTTTGCGACCAAAATTAAAGTTTGTTTCAGTTTTCTCAAAACATAATTATGTGTAACCCTTCATTAGAGTTCCACATAATGTATGTTGTGTAAAATTCATGTATACACACCATAGCATACGTTCAGCATGTTCAGGGAAGGGAAACGCGTGACAATGATGAAATCAAGTTGAGTCCCCCATAGAAATAAATTGGCATCTTTAAAGAGCCATAGGTCTCTTGTTTCTTGGCCGATTATGCTATAACTTTAATAACTTATTCCACCTACTTCCCTATAGGACATAATATAGAGAAAGAAACATTTTGATTTGGGTTGTTATTTTATTTTTTTGCGTTGTGTTTAATGAAGTTTGTTTGTCTTCTATGCTCTTGTGCATTTATTGATTAGTAATTGATTGATTGATTGATTGATTAATTGATTGATTGATTGATTGATTGATTGATTGATTGATTGATTGATTGATTGGTTGATATGATTGATTGATTGTTTTATATCGACTTTATAAAATAGTTTATACTAATTACGGTATGTGCAATTACATTAAATGCATTAAAGCAATGTATAATAACACAGAAGTAAAGCATGGAGGGAAAATGAAATAGCTTATATGTGAGCAAGGAGGTATTGTGAGTGTACGTGCTATTATATGATGTTATTGTGAAATTAAATAGAATTGTATTAGCTGAATAACAAAATACCCGAGATATATAATAAAAGTATTTGTTGGATGTGATCCAATATCGTTGCGCACTTGTATCAAACGATAAATCTCAAAACCAATTAGCATCATGAATATGGCACGTGCCATGAACTTGTATGAATAATAATAACACAATTGAACCCACGTGATTCACTACGTGAGCATGCATCAACCCACCTTGCCATTATTGATTCGTTTGAATGTAATTAAAGGGATAGTACAGTTCTGGTCAAACTGTATTTTAGTAATCAAACCTGCATCATATCATTACAAACTAATACTTAGAACTCCACCATGCTCGAAATGTATACAAACTTACAAACGGCTAAGTATAAATGACGTTATCATTAAAAAAGCAGCCGTAACAAAAAAAAACAAGAGGGCGCTCTCTAAAACATTGGTTTTAACCATGAGTTATACAACATTGTGAATGTGACGTTCTTGTTAAAATAACGATTCAATAGAGAGATCATCAACAACTAAATGTGGGTTCCAAATTTATTCCAATCTGATACTAATGAATATTTTAGCTATTTCTGAACCGATTTAGATCAAATAAAGTTGATTCTGTCATTAAAACTGTGTGCTCCTTCAAAATGTAGACTCAGTTTCTTATTACCTCACAACTAAAACTGAACTATCCCTTAAGATAAAACTGGCATAGTGTATAATAGTGTGTAATAGTGTATTATTTTCCTATAAAACCATCACAATATTGGTAACGATTTGCAACTTAACTCATTGCAATTCAATGTCCTCGCTGGATCCTTATTTCGTTTACATAAACAACTTACATAAATGATTACTTTGCTATTTTGTGTTGTTGTTGAAAAGGATTTAATTCTCATGAATTTAATTTTCATTTTCATTCATATGCTGTTGTTTTAGATGCCAATTACAATTTATTTTGGGATTGTATTTTAAACATCATATTGCTCAATACTTTCTTTGTTCCAAAATAGATCAAAATGTCCAAGTATTGCACTTCACGCCAGGTATTTACAATGTCCAGAAATCGATAAAAAAAAATATATGGTATCATCTGGTAAAGTATATAGAATATTAGTGTTATTTCAGTTTTTAAAAAACGAAATCAGTTTCTTCATGCATTATAATACAGCTCTGTTCTTATTTGTTCATAAATCATATATGTTTGATAATCATGATAATTGAACATTTCTTTTCAGCTCATATATTCTTTAATAAATCGGAATAATAATGCAACAGAAAAGTGGAGATCCATATTCCTTATGTTTTAATAATATCTTATGTAGTTTCTTGATTTGAACTTGTGTGTTTCATTGATACAAATAATTAAAGGGATAGTTCAGTTTTGGTTTAGACGGCGCTTCGAGAATTTTGTTGAGAGGTCATCAAAATCTAAATGTTAAATGTTTTATCAAAATTGATTTAGAAACAGCTGAAATATTTTGCATAAATATATCCGATTGGAACTTTTATTGAATAATTCAAGTAAATATTTTAAAATCCTACACATTTTTGAATATGGCAAAATGGTTTTAAACTGGTTTTTGATGATTTCATTTTTAAATGATTATTGCAACCAAAAATCACATTCACATTTTTTGACAGAAATTATTGAAACTTTCACGTGTCTGGAGGGCGCCCTCTTGGGTTAATAGCTCTATTTTTTTCTCATGAAAACAGCTCTGTATAAACTAAACCGTGTATATGTTTTTACTACCATTCATGCATCATTGAATTGTTTTAACTGTTACATTTTAATAATAACTAACACGTTTTATTTAATTAAATTATGTTTGTCCCAAACTGCACTATCCCTTTAAACGCCAATTTATAGATAATGATCTTCATTGATATGCCAGGAGCATTTCATCATTAAAGTATGTGTTTAATCGATGCAGATGTTGTGCCCGGATTTAATCTAGAAGATTCGAACAATAATTATTATAACACGATTATCTGTAGGGTTTTTAACACTAACAGGGATTTCCCTTCTTTCTTGGAAGATAACACCTATTGGATGCAGGCAATGAAACTTTTGAAATCTGTGTTTGCGATATTCGCGGGGGTGGACCACCCGGCCTTTAAAAACAAATTAGCCATTATTACATTGTTATTATATCATAATTCTTAGTGAGAAGACCAAATGTGTGCAATAAAGTCCATCGCCAATTTCAGTGCAAATACGAAAATAGGCACTGTCGTACGCAATCGAACATACATTTCTGGATACACTGAAGGGGAACATTTCATACAAAACGCATCTGAAAGAACAACTCTTCTTCTTTAATATAATATCAAATATCTTAAAGATTTTCTATATTATCATATTTCAAGTATTTTTTCCTGACTATTCCATTTTTTTTAGACAAACTGTAGTATATGTTTAATCGATGTAGATTATTATGTAGAAGATATTAACCGCTATTGAAGGCAGACAATGAAACTGTTGATATCTTTGATTGCGATGTTTGCGGGAGTGGACCACCCGCGGCCTTTTATATAAAACAATGACAGTTTATTGTCAACCCAAAAAGTATTTTAGTGTTTTGGCAGAGTTCCTCACAAACTACGTCAACAAAATTAATTGTTGCGCTTTTTTCATGACAGCTGCGCATGCATCATAACTTAACAGCTCATTTTATCTGAAGGCGCGATTCCCCGAGGTCCGTTTTACAGAAGATTGGTGATTACGAAGAATTATTTTGTTCGAAGGTTGGTAATCTCGAATAGTTCTTATTTCAATCAAAAACTCGCACATCACAATTTTGATTTAATGTTGGACTACTAGAAATTGATATGGCTTGTATATAACGGGCATACAGATTAAGCGCCCCTTGTGCATTTATTAGTACAGGTTTTCTTGGCCAATTTCGTAAGCTTCTCATTCGTTTTGATAAGCGTGTTGTTCAATTTCGCGAAATTGAGCTGAAGGCTTGCAATTGTGGTTCGAAATAGCATTTTTTCATACGATTAAGCTCCTCGGTCAAGTGAATTACCACTTTTAGCATTCAATTAAAACAAACACGCTATTTGCATTCAATTTTGCCAACTGATTTCACGGAAGGCGGTATTACGTAATCTCAAATTTACTCACTTTGAATTGAATGACAATTTTACGAAATAGAAAGTTAACACGTTTTAAATCGAATACAAACAAAATGTTTTCGAATGATCGTTATATGAATTCGAATGCTAAAAAACGATTTTGAACTGCAAAATACAGCTGCGGTGAAAAAATCGGCGAAATTGAATGCATTCAAAATGAATTCGTGCGGCCAACTTACAACATTGACCGAGAAATCCTATATATTTTGTTTTAACATAAAGCTACATTGATCTATTAGTATGACGATTGGGTGCCCCTTTACAGCTAACTGTTGTTTGGTATTTTTAACATGATTTACACATTTTGTAATAATGAAAGTACGAATCGAAATTGAATTGAAAGTAGGCGACAATCAACGTATAGCGTAAGATAAATAAAACATTTAACTCCAAATTCCTTTTTCGTGTTTCTTTATATAAAGGTGAACATTTTCTTCGGAAATTTTGCACAAGTTTTAAAATTTAAACGGGCTTTTTCAAAATCAATTGAATTAAATTTAATTATTTATTAACCAATTCAACACAATCATCCTCCACACTAATAATATTTGTATCTACTTGCTTGCTTGGGCAAGGAAAATCATTTATTTTAGGGGACCACCAGGCAAAGACCACCAGGCAAAGAACAACACATTATTATATTTGTTGGTACCGTTTTGTGATATCAAATAGATACCCAACATTTTGCAAAGGGTTGTGTAATTCATAAACAAAGCAATTAATTTCCACCACTTACGGAACCACTACTATTTCCTGGTTCCATACGGGCCAACCATTTGCGAGTGCACCAATGCTATTCACGCGTACGTTTGTACACAATATATTCCCGGGCGATTCGTTCGCTCTGCACACATTAGTCTTCGCAATTCAGACCGCATGAAAGCATGCTTTAGAATGGTGATGCGTTTACCAATTAAAATGTTTTTTTCTGGAAACATATTTTTGTGAACTTGTTGATAGAATGGAATACTAAAGATTTTACCTTTCTTTAATAAGAATATTATTTTTGGGTGGTGGTACCCTTTAACTTGCCCGAAAATATGAAGAAAAACATAATTGTGCAATAGAGCTTGATCTGCTTGGTGCATTTAAGCACTTTGATACCAAGAACAGTAATGTTGATCGAGCAGTTTTTGTGTTCGAGCGTCTTTAATGACACCATGTCAGGTTCGAATTTGTGTCAATTTCTACGAAGTCGGTGCCTGAAAAATATCAATTTTTTACACCGTGTTTACGTATTCTATTTTACACAGGCAAGGGAAAATAGCAAGACTGCGCAAAATGAAGATTTTTCTGATGTTAATCATGTCCATGGCAGGTAAGTATTTTCTTCTTCTCGGAGGGCCACGTCGTGCAAACTTGTCCACCTTGTAAGATTGACTATTGCTCCGTGAAAAAATTAGTTTGAAATATAGGTTTTCCCATCCATTTTCCAATCAAATTCATACAATGGCTACTTCAATTTCGTCCCGAGAAGTCAGGAAACTGCAATTGCTACATTCGATTTAGTCATTTACCATTCTAATTGATGAATGGTCATTCAAATTCAAAATTGGCTCATACTAGTTCGTAAATTTGCAATGGAATTCGTCCCGACTGGTTATAAAACGCACAATGTGAAATTCGAATTCGTCATTGATCATTCGATTTCAAGACTTAGTCGTTCAAATTCGTCATGTATAGTCTGGTTGCCCGGGGGTTGCCCTGGTTCATAATGTATTTCCCAATTGTAGCTCGTACAAATCATTTCAAAATTCATAACGTCAATAAAAAAGCGTTTCTTAAACGATAAGCTGATCACAAAACAATTCATTTCGATATTGCAATTCTGATTAATTGATTGATTGATTCATGCAAATGCAATGAATTTGTGTTGGGAGACACTTTAACATATCAGATGTTATTCAAAATACAAAAACTGTTCAATAGACAATAGACTCAAATTGTGTGAATTTCAGGGACACAAAGCAAACATAGACATTGGGTTTAAATATACAAAGGATACTAATTAAAGGATGATGAAAAAAGTTATCAAATACAGCTTTCTATGTTGTTTGACGAATTTGAATGGGAAAAAACGAAATTGAATGACCAATGACGAAATTGATCCTCACATTGTACACCGGCAGGAGCGATCGGACGAAATTGAATAAGCTTTGACTAACATGATAGGTACATTGACGAATTTGATTGCGAAAGAACGAAATTGTGTGCGCAATGACGAAATCGAACATTACATATGACCGGCGAAGGATTTTCTGGACGAAATTGAAGTTAACAATTAATGAAATTGAATGATGATTGTTTGAAAATGGATGGGAAAACCTATAGTAGAAATTATAATGAATTCAATATTTTGCTCTTACGACCAAACGACCGAATGAGAACGTTTCCGGTAGACGGATGAGGATGAATGTAACACCCACTGACATACAATTTCAGATCGAACAAGCCGGTAATTTGGATTCTGCGAATAAAAAAAAGTAATTTGTTGAAATCATCCTTTCATCGAATTATATATCGGCCAATGAATGTTGTTAATTGATTTGGCATAATATAACAACAATATTGTTGTCATTTTTGTAAAGGTATTGTACATATGACATTTTGTATTGGTACGCCACGAAAAGGGTCTCAAAAAATGGAGAATAAACCATTACATAATCAGTTTTACTAGTCTGAGTTATTTTGTGTAGTATTCGCTTAAAGGGAAACATATGCTTAGTTGTTTTGGTACTATAATTCAATATCAATCCTACTTTCATGGTCTCTAATATGCTTCTGTAATTTGAGAACAATGCAATTATTTACTATGACCTACGGAACCATTAATATTTGATGGTTCCGCGCGCGTCTTTTTTTTTGCATGACCGCTCGAACAATACACGTATATGAGCGTGTTCACACACAACAAACATGATCCCGAATCTCTATAAAGACACGTCGTATATAAAGAATCATAGCGAACACTAGTTAGACGTCCACACACACAAAACAATTATCCAGAAACTCTACAACGAAACGTCGTATAGGTGCGCAGTTTGCTACTGCGTTTGTGTTGTTGTTTGTTGCTGTCTAAAGATCACAATTTTGATATTCATGATTAGAACCTCAATCAGGGAACTGTTATTATTATCGTTCCTATTACAAAATCCATTCACCTGTAACATAAACCCTGACATGAAAACGGTCAATTTTCCTGAGGAAATCAACTCATACAGGGGTTAATGCATTTTCCACGCAACATGTACTACTACATATAGGTTTAGCAAAATAGTTGTTAAAGCCTAAAGAAATCAAAAGGGAAGAAAGTCAATGGCTCTTGCTATGCTTTGCTATAGACATAACAAAAAAAGTACTTTCAACAATCTTCTTTCATTCATGCACAACCTTGCAACAAAACTGTAGACTCGCCATTATTAAACAGTGTATACCTTTACAGACTATTGAGTATGTTATAACCCGACATTATTTTAAGGAAATCGTTTAAGGTAATCATTGGTCATGATCTTGAGGATCAGTTATACATCTGATTAAAACATTTATGTATGTACTTGCCATTGCCAAAGAAACTGTTTTACCAAAAGTGTTGCAGCTGAAATATTCTTAAAATAATCATTTGGTAAAAAATAATTTTATCAGTTTTTGCATATCATGATCTCTTCATTTGCAGCGTTTGTTGGCGCTGTATCTGGAATAAGCTGCTACTCTTGCGCATATTACCGTTATGACAGTGGACTAGAGGGGAACGCGGACTGTGGCCCGAACTTTGATGCCAGTGGAAGCGGTGTAAGCACTATCAGCTGTCCGGTTGGTTGCGAGGTACTCTCTTAATTTCTAGGACTTATTTTTAAGTCCAAAGGATTTATTTGTTTAAGTCCAAGTGGACTCAGGAGAGTGACAAAACCATAGGACTTAAAATCAATCTATCCTAAGACTTAAAATTTTAAGTCCATGTAGGACTTAAAGTGTAAGTCTATTGGATTTATAATTTAAATCTTTCACGACTACTTTTTAAATCTTCTTAGATTTATTTCTAAAATAAGTCCATCATGGATTTAAATATTAAAGTCTTGATTTTAAATCTTTCTTGGATTTATTTCAAAATAAATCCATGATGGATTTAAAAGAAAACACTTTAAAAAAAACGAGTTGATACACTTTTTCTGTTGGTGTAAATTTGTTTATTTCATCTAAATTGAAATGTACATTTATTTCACAATAATATAAATCAAAACATATAAAGAATCAATATAAACCCTGGACCTGTACATATATACAATTGAACAAAAAGTTCCTTTGACAAATTATATATACTGCTACAAGCAAACATAAATCAAATTTCGCCAAAGCATCTTCCAGAATTATATATAATACTTAGTAACACATACACAAACACAAACACACACGTACATATATACACTAATGAGCGTGTGTGGTGTACGAATGGTGTGTTTGTGCGTACACACATACACACATACACAAACATACATACACCCACAAGCCAATGTGAGTGTGTGACATACGTACAAAACTAAAGTATGTGCGCGTGTATGATTGTGTTCGTGTGTGTTTGTACGTGTGCTACTAAGTAATATATATCATAGTAAAAGATGCTTCAGTAATTTCTTCCATCTTTGTCCTCACAAAGTAATTGTTTTGTCGTTGAAACTTTCATGACGATTTCTTTGATGAATACGTAAAGTGGCACAAATGGGATATTGTCTTGCCACACTAAACGTAGCATAACTCTTGATTTACAAAAGTAAATGATATGATTTAAAAAGCAAAAGAAAGAGCTATCATTCTGCTTTAATATGATACCAAATACACATAAATTTTCAACAAAGATCATACCTAGATAATTTGTTTTCCTGACTGTACCATGTTTTTTTTATACAGACTGTATAAAACACGATGTGCTTCCATCCTGATTGTAAAGTTCTATCAAGCTTGACGAAAGAAATAAGCATTTTTTCATAAATATCAGAAATACAATTTGGTATGATAACTACACATTTGTATCAAACTTATAATTCATTTTATACATACATCAATTAAGGTAACAATGACAAATTATCGTAAATAAAACAAATAAATAAAACTGAAAATTACAATATAAAATATACAACTTCATGGGATAAAGTTATCAAAGTTAATAGGGTTAAATTACTCATTGCAATCCAGGTTTATATAGGCCTAGCCCAGAAAAAAGCAGCACGGTTGATTTTTAATTCCTGCATGTCAGAAATTCCTTATTAGCCTTATCTGTTAACTAGTGTATTTTATGCTGAAGAAAATGAAACACAAAGATATTGGTTAAGCCTTGGTAACACATGCCCTTACGAATGCTGTACGAACAACTTTTATACCATATTGCAGCCATACAAAATCAATCGTACGTACAATGTTCGTAAAGGGATTTGTGACCATGGCTGTAAATAGTTTTGCTTACACATATCTGCTAACAAAAGAAGAAATAAGTAATGATTCTGTTGGAAATCCGTAATACTTGCATGTTTTGCATGGAACTACATGGTGTTTCTATTAACAAAAATTAGTAATCTTCAGTGAATAAGTAACCAAAGTACCAAACCAGACAAATCTGACGATGGAATTAATACTGAATACTAAGAATTAGTAATAGTTTGTAGCTATGATACTTCTTCAGCCAAATTACCTTACTTTTTCACAGCTAGGTAAGCACCAAGCACGCCGTCCAAACTCTGTGGTCGGCTTGAATTGTGACTTACATGAAACACTATAATTTGTTTAACTCCTTTTGCTAAAGAAGCGTAGAAGCAAAACTGCTCAACCAAAATTGATGATCTTGGGTGTCATTTTCTGAAAAAGCATTTATTTTTAAATAAGAAATACTCTTGTGACATAAATATAGCAAAACTCTTGTGTGCCGTTTTTGGAGGTCACCTTGCATAACTAAAAAATTTACATTTCATAAATACTGATTTTATACATTAAATTACATGATTACTGCACATTTAAATCAAACTCTTAATTCATTGTTCAAATTTTGTATTTGATGCAACCAAACATGATTTACTTGAATTATCACCAGTACTTGAAATTGATGTCCTCAAAGAATTAATGGCATTTCCTAATAAGAGGTCAGCTGGTCTTGATGGCATCTCAATCGAAACATTGAAAAAATCAGCCGATGCAATTATAAAGCCATTAACATACATTATTAATATGTCGATTGCTTGTAAGGAGGTTCCTGCAAAATGGAAAATAGCTAAAATTATACCATTATACAAAAAAGGTGAGAAGCTTATTCCCAATAATTATAGACCCATATCATTATTAATATGTGCTTCGAAAATTCTTGAAAGAATCGTTCAGAATCAATTATTGAATCACTTAAATTTATATGAACTTCTTTCTCCACATCAATCAGGTTTTAGGAAAAAACACTCTACAGTCAGCGCTCTTGTTAAAGTAACAGATGACTGGCTTAAAGCCATGGATAAAAGCCTTTATACCGGTGTTTTGTATGTAGATCTTCAAAAAGCATTTGATATGGTAGATCATGAATGTCTTTTGAAAAAGTTGTCTTTGTTTGGTCTTGCTGACAATACGCTACAGTGGTTTAGAAGCTATTTGTCTGAAAGGAAGATACTGACCTCGATTAATGACACTTTATCAGATGTTTTACCATTGACACTAGGAGTACCGCAGGGTTCACTTCTAGGGCCCTTATTATTTGTTATATTTATAAATGATTTGCCATGTATATTTGATAAATGTAGCACCCATTTGTACGCTGATGATACAGCAATTTATTTTTCTCATAAAGATCCTAAAGTAGTACAATCAATTTTAACTCGGGAATTACTTGTTTTGGATGAATGGATGAAACGCAACAAATTGAAAATGAATTACGATAAAACTGTCTGTATGTTAATTGCATCACGATATATGTTAAACAAAGGTGATGAATTAAAATTGCAAATAGGTAAATATGTAATTGAGCAAGTACAAACTACTAAATACCTTGGATTAATTATTGATAATGAGTTGAAATGGGATGAACAAATTACTTGTTTATGCAAAAAAACTGGGCAAATGGTTTCTTTTTTAAGTCGCTTAAGACATTTCTTAGACAAATCTAGTTTGGTATTAATATATAAAAGTATAATTTTACCCCATTTTGATTATGCTGACATTGTATGGATGTCAGCCTCTCAAACATTGCGCAATCAAGTGCAAAAAATTCAAAATAGAGCTGGAAGAATTATTTTGAAAATGAATCCATTTTTACACGTCTCGACTGAAGAGGTCCACAATAGATTAAATTGGGAAACATTAGAAAATCGCCGAAGAAATCATATGCATGTAATGATGTATAAAATTATACATGGTTTTACCCCAAAGTATATGGGTATAAATTTAGAATGGAAAAGGAGTGAGTACTATTTACGTGCAGGTGATAATTTAGCTCTTCCGAAACCCCGAACTAACTATTGTAAAAGAACATTCTTTTATAGAGGATCTAGTCTCTTTAATGAATTAAACCCCATTGTTCGTAATGCAGTAACTTTATACGCATTTAAACAACATTTGTTAAAACTTTAAGATAGATTTCCTTACCGTTTAAAAAAAAAAGTTAATACTCATGTATATGCTTTGGTTTAATGTGTTAAATTATCGTTAGTTACAGGGATATAATTTTTTATATTTGTTTTGTTTTTTTTCTTTTGATTTTGTATTATCATTTTTTTTTTTTTTTTTTTTTTTTTTTTTTTTGTTCTGGTATACGGTATATTTCTACCCCTTGTATCTTATCTGGTCCCCATGGAAGAACAGCAGTGGGGTCTAATGCCCCAAAGCTGAATATGGGCTATCCAGCCGTTCTTATCATTACTTTTATACTGTTTATTCATGTATGATTTGCACAATTTCTTTTATTTGTATATATGAATCTTCATGTATTGTTTTGATGTTAATTTTTTTTATACGGAAATAAAAACAAACAAACAAAACTGCGAATTGACTGTAAATTCTTACTGGAGTAACAAGAATGTTATATTTAAAGTAAAGGGGGCAGTATAATACCAGCAATGATATTGTCTTAATTATACATTCCATAGTTGGTACTTGGTAACAGTTACTCAGGAGAATCTATAAAGGTTACATTGTAAAAGGCGTAGGCAGAGTGATATTAAAGACAAACATAAGAAAGAAAGAAAAAATAGATATAACTGGCTTACTGGGAATATTAATATTGTATTACATTTATTATACTCATTATTATTACTCATGGATTGCAAAAATCTTGTCTAACTAGTCTAACACATGTCTAACTAGTTTCCTTGTAAGCATTGTAATAATATTACTTCGCATCATCATTATGCATACGAATAAATCACAAACTTCACCGTGCCAATCATGCTATTGACATCACAATAGGTTACATTATACACAGTAAACATAAAAACAAAACAACGAAAATAACAATAACCTTTTTCATACCGAGTTCATGATACAATTGTTATTTTATCCGAGTCTTCTTAAATCATGTCAAAGTCTCAAAGACCCATAGTCTTCCAAAGTTTAAGTTCTCTGATTGTGACAGTCCAAAATGTTATTAAGAAGACTCAACAGTCAACATCAGTTTTTCCTGACATAATAGTCATTTGCAGTGGTAATGTTCAAACTATAATTATGGAATCACTGTTCTTCAAGATTTGTCACAGTTCGCTATCCATAATTGGGCTAAAAACAGACACTGTTCTCCACTGCACATAAGTTCTGCAAAAACAAAGCAGATTACAGTTTTCAAAGTTACTTCAAAATCGGCTTCTTACGCGTTTTGAAGTTCCGCTCAACCAGCGTACTGAACGTCAGCACACTGACCAAAGAGTCCATGTTCCGATAACACCGACGATGTCAAGTCGCTCCTCGACGATAACGCTTGAAACGTCCAACCTGGTATTCGCGTACACTCTTTCGACGTGCTCGCGATCTGCAACCTTCAACAGACGATCTCCGTCCGGCCCATCGTTGACTCCACGATCTCCTCCGATGACCAGGCTCCACCTGTCGACTACGCTGTCATTCACCAACTCTCCGACAAAACTCTGGCAGACGTCGCTTGCGATTAACAGGCTCTCCTTCCTTTCGGGGTCGCTGACGTCCATCCCAATGATGCTCACCTTCCCTTCGATGTCGCTGACCTCCATTTCGGCGAGGAAGACAGCGCAGATAGCGGCATGCACCTCCCTCCGTGAAGCCCCTCACCTTGCCATGGATGTGGCTGCTTACGAAGTTACGATGCTCCCCACCTTGACTCCGATGACGACCACCTTGCCGAGGACATCGTTGACCACCACACCAACTCTCCAGCTGCAGCAAGGGCACCCTCTGGAACCGCAGTCCCTCTGCTCCCACAGACATCTCACGCACCTTCCCCGGCGTTGCTTCGCAGACTGGCTCAGCCACGTCTCCCTCTGCATCCTATGAATAAAAATGTGAGAACGAAAAGTAATCTTGTCACGATACATATGGAGAAGGCCTGACAGGTTCAATAAGTACAATAGAAGACGTTTACGATTCTAAATATTTGCTCATAATCTAATGATTATTTACAAGGGAATGCAAACAAAAAAAGAAGAAAAATATCTGTTGATTATTGTTAGTATCATGAGTTGCACCACCTACTGCCTAGTCTTATCCAACAAAGAAAACGGACCCTTTTAATAGGGAGCCATATTATGATGGCGATGGCCAACGGTCGGCGAGATGGACGATGAATGCACAATCTTCTCTGCTCGCGCTCCTGCTCCATGAAAGTGAGGCCACCAGCTCCTCCTCGAACTCATCGCCAACAGATCGATGACAACCAAGAGCCATAAGCCACCACACGCCGAATTTAGCAATGCTGGACACCATGACCAACATTTACATCGATCTCTCATCATTCATCCATGTTAGGAGACTTGGCCATACATGTAATACGACCCTTCGGGCGCATAAAAACTAATAATGGGAGTTATGTAACCAAATCAAAACCATTTTTTTTATTTACACATTTCTGCTTTATTGTAATAAAATAAGAGTACTATTATCAGTGAATCTAAACACAACACAAAAGTTCCCCCTAGGCCTAGGCCCTAATTCTAAAACAAGTCCTTGTAATTTCAAAACCTGGAATTTGCACAAACTACTACACAGTATCACTATCAGTATCAGGCACACATGTTGCTGTAATATCAGCTACATTTCGTGAGAAATTGAACAATTTGAAGGAAAGTCATCTCGACTTTACGGTAAGTCTTAACTTAAGTTAAGTCTGACAAAGTGTGCACATGCATCATCCAAATCTGCTGAATATTCTAGACAATGTGAGTAAAATTTCAATAATTTCAGTGCTTTTAATCTTTTGATACAAATTGTTAAATATTAGCCATTCGATGAGTAGTTATTGCAAGTCTACAATTTTACAACATGAACAGTTAGCGCTGCAGGCCGGACTGCGACGCGCCGCAGTCCGGCCTGCAGCTAGCGGCGGCTAGCACAGGCCAGGGTACGCGTACGTACCGGTGCATTGCATGCAGACTGTCTGTCATGTAATCCCGGGGCGCTGGTAGTTGTTCGCAGTTAGGCCTACTTAGATGAAATTTACATATTTATCGTCGGCTGTTGACTCCCAGATTAATCTATCACATCCTATTGCATTCACATTACATTATGCTTACCTTTGAGTAGCTTTGTCACACTCCCATCGTCATCGATTTGTTCGAGAAATTCCTCCATCAAGCCGCGTCGACGTCGCTTCGTGAAATCCAAAATGGCAGTCAAAACGGGTTTCAACTCTTGCGAATTGCATAACGTCATTTGTGGGTAGTCTGATTGGCTTAAAGTTTTAAGTCCCCATTAGATTTAGATTGCGAAGCCAAATTTCAATCGAAGGGTACAGGAGGCCCAATGAAATAAGTCTTTAGGACTTAAAATATTTTAAGTCGTAAGAAAGACTTAAAATTTAAGTCCTAGAAATTAAGAGAGTATACATCAACATTTTTTGTATTAATTTGATGATTGTATTATAGGTGATTCATATATCTAACGTAGCCTATATATATGTCACCTCTTGTTTTGATTTGTAGATTTGTAGAAGATTTGTATTTATTAATTTGTTATTTCTTTTTTTTCTCAATAATGGATTAATCAATTATCATGAAACTTCGCCTGATGATAGATCATGGTCTAACTTAGATCTGTGTAACTTTCCAGTGACATCACATTACTGTGACGTCATTTGGACGCCATTTTGTTAAATGCTATTAATAGCCATCAATTTTAGTTCAAATTTAGTATCAATATTGTTCAGGTCACGGGTCAACTTTCTAGCACACGCGCTTGCGCTTACATTTTTTTACAAATGCCCGAAACTGTTAACCAAGTAATTTCCTATACGTTTCAGACAATTTAAAGCGATTCAAAACTTTCCGCGTGTGCGCATCGGCGCTCGTAATGCAAATGAATTGGACAAATTTAGTTTGTTCACATGTTTTGCATTGCTAGTGTACCCCATTCCTTAACACAGCCTGTCATTTTGAGGCAATGTTTACCCGTAATAACGGAGTACGCGCGCGTCAAAGTTATAATTACGCGCGCGCGAAAATCGGCAAAATATGGTATACATACCCTTCTTTAATCGGCCATAACTTCTTCAAAAGCATAGATGCCCTCCCCCCCCCCCCCCCCCATTTTGTTTTCATAATTTGAAAGTATATGAGTTGCAGATATGATTTCATACATCATTGGGGTTCACCGGATGTTTTAACGTCGTCATATGGCAAGTTGAAGTTACACATTCGAATTGTTTCAATCTTGTTTGGGAAGATGATGCATTTCTGACCGTTTCTCGGTTGTTTTTTATTTTATTTTTTCCGAAATTGTAATATGATGTAGCTAAGATTGTAGTCTAACATATCCAACATTAACGTATCATTTTTGTGACACTTTCATGACGCATGATGGGACTTTAGTTTTGCAGTTCAAATCAACTCTAATTTTTTACAGTGCGCGCGGATCGGAGAAAATACATTTGTTTGCATTCCTCTAGATCCTGATATTTATGTGAAGACCTCCACTTAATTTCAGTCAGTTTGGACATCTAATTAATTTTCAAAGTATGGTAAAAACATGCCTTGCTTTAATCGGCCATAACATTTCTTTTCATATGTGTATGAATTGGAAATTCGATTTCATACATTATGTTGGCTTATGAAATCTTCTGATGTCATTTTATTGCACGTTGATATTTCAAAGGGGTAGTTCAGTTTTGGTAAAGAGGGCGCTGCACGAAAAACATTTTTGTGAGATAATGAAAAACTGAGTGTAAAATTTGAAAGAGCATACAATTTTAATGGCAGAATAAAGTTTATTTGATCAAAATCGGTTTAAAAACGGCTGAAATATCAATAAATATATCCAGTCGGAATAAATTTGGGCCCCAAATTTATTAGGTGATTTTTCAAAAAATTAAAAAAAATGCTTACACCTTTTCAAAAATTTCAAAAGAGGTTTTTAAATAGTTGTTGATGATCTCTCTATAATCATTATTTCAACAAAACATCAAATGCATAATTATGTATGAAAAATGGTTCAAAACAATGCTTTTTTAGAGAGCGCCCTCTTGTGTTTTCATGGCTCTTTTTTAATGATAAGAGGCTTTTTACTTAGTCGTTTGTAATTTCTATACCTGTCGAGCATGGTGGAGTAATATTTATTAGTTTGTAATGTTATTGTGCAGGCTTTTGTAACTAAAGCTCAGCTCTACCAAAACGGTACTACCCCTTTAATCGAATTTGCTCGATTTTTGTAAAGAACCATATCTCGGTAATTGTTTTTGATATTCTCTAAAATGTTGATATGTGGTAGTTAAAGTTATGCTCTAAAATTAACTGCTGCAATACATTTTAAATTATATGAAGAAAACAGGACAAAACTGACGATTAAAACGTCAACAATAACTTAAAATAGATATAATTACTTTAAAATGAGAATACAAGAATAAAGTGCATAATAAACTAAAACTATTTACGTTTCTTTTTCTGTCAAAGAAAATCACCGTTACAGATCATGAAGGGTCTGGCATTCTCAGGCAGTGCGAGACCAGTTACAGCGACGCTGATTGTGGTGATTGTGGAACCACTCAAGAGATCAAATACTGCTACCATTGTTGTTCCTCAAGCTTATGCAACAGTGCACACCGTGTCCAAGCTGGTAACGCAGCCGTCGTTGCAGCAGTGGTTTTAATTTCTTACTTCTTTTAAAGGGAAGTGTCCTCAAACACTAACGTGGATTGAATGAAAATAGACCCATTTTAGAAACCCAATGGCAAAAGTTTGAGCAAATTAGGATTTTCCATTCAAAATGTATGATTTCTTTATTAAAAAAAACTTTGCCACACTCTAATTTGCCCAAATCTGTAATGCCACAAATATATAAACAACATTCCACTGACTTTGTCCCCGGGGACTTTTTACCTAGATTTTCGTATTTTGTCATTCTTCTTGGATATCAATGTACCAGTTGAGACAGTTTTACCTGAAACGCCTGCACAATACAATTTTCTATAACATAAAATCTGAGTTAAAAAAAAAATTGAAGGGTGGTTGCAATTTCATGAAAAGTAAAATTTTGTGAATTTATTTTCGTACAGTTCCAATAGAGTTGTTTTTCTGCATCGAGTATTTTGATATCGATGTTCTTCTATTTTGTTTTCTTCCAATGTATGACATCACACATTTAGGGCAATTCCACGCCAAAGTGGACATTTGACCAAAAATTTTACAAGCATTTTTATGATACAAATTTGGTATCAAAGCGAAGCTTAAATTCTATATTTTTGGAATTCAATGAGAAAATTTTAGTTCTACATAATTTTAGTTGTTTTTTTATAATAACTTTATAACCATAATTGAACCCCACAAATTTGACATTTTTGTGAAAAAGTGTTTTGATCCTGTATTTGTTTTATATTTCCCCAGTTAAGCCTAAAAACCATTATTCTGACTCCTGAGAAATGACCATTTCGTAAAATAGTAAATTTGTATGATTTATTTGATTTGTTATGCTTCAATGACTTCTTATTTTCAGCCTATGAAAATGTCCTTCCGTTACCGAAAAATCAATATTTTTAATTTTGTGGCTCACATAATTGTTAGAGAGCAGACCAATCTTCAGTGCAAAGCAAGTTCAAGTAGGCCTTCCCATTGCTAACAATTGTATTACTCATTGTTTCTTCGTTAATTAATAAATAACAAAAGAAAATGTCCTTCCGTTACCATACACATGGTAACAGATGGACAAGGTACCTCATATTACATATTATGAAAAAATTTATGTTCAAAAATTGGTCTCTCATATATGAAAACCCAAAATAATGAGACAATATCTGCAAAGGCCAGCTATCAGTGGCGTAGCGTGGTCAGACTAGTAATTTTCTGTGTTTCAACCAATCAGATTTGTGCATTTAGAACATTTGATCTTGCTCACAATTGATTTTATCTCTTTCTGCAACAGGGCCCCTGTACCATGATGCCATTTGTCTGGATTTCTATTGTATGGGGATTAGTAGGTCTATTTAAAGCGGTGGTCACAACCCGCCGTACTTGCAAGTGCGTGCCCCGTGCGTGCTGTCTACTTGCAAAAACGTGGGCAAAATTTGGGTATCCGTACGTGGTGAGTACCGACTCAGTACCGACTCAGTACGGATTTGGGAGCACGCAGACACGACGTAGCACTTTTAGTGCACGAGGAACTTTCGCTGCGTTCGCTGCGTTTTCGCTGCGTTCTGAAGCCAATGAGCGCACGTGCGTGCTGCGCACGTGATAAGTGCGTGGTCCGTGCTTACTCGGCACTTCCCCAGTTCAACTGTCCAATGAGCACGCAGAACTCACGTGGACCGTACCGAGTAAGCACGTGCTCCGCACTTACAACGCACGTTGTGCGCACTGATTTCTGCAGTATAATATGAGCAGAAAAGGTTGTTCGCACTTGCACGCACTTAGTGAGTAAGGACACCGTACGTGAGCAGCACGTGTAAGTACGGCCTCCGTACGATAACGTGGCAACCGCACGGAGACCGTACGTTGTAAGCACGTTGTAAGCACGTACAACGCACTTACCACGTGCGCAACGTACGATGCACGCAACCGCTCACGGCCAGGCGTGGCGTGCGGGCCACGTACTTACACCGTGCGTGTGACGTGCGTTGCCGGTACTCCCTCCCTGCCTTTGCCACTCCCTCCCTACGTTTTCAGAAAAACGTGGCGGCCGTGGCCTCCCCAAAAAACCGTACGGACTAAAAACACGCACGGTGGGTTGTGACCAGGGCTTAACTGTGGTGAGCCAGGGTGTGAATAGGCTCTGATCATGACTTTGAATAGGTCTTTTTTTATACAATACACCCCTATAGAATTCTTGGACATGGGTGTAGGTCTAAAATAATTAAATTTTACATGAAATTTGCAAACTAAAAACAAGGCTGTAGAAAAAGCAAGAAATAATATATCTCCAATTATTTAATATGTTGTAGAAATTATATCAAGCCAAGATTTAAGCCAAAAAAATTCTCAAAATTATTTGATCCACGAGGTAAAACGGAAGGTCTAAGGTCAAAGGTTATCGTATCCAAACTCGCTCATGCATGAACACAAATGGCATAAATGGATTGCACATAACATCCCCAGTCCAATGACACCATTACAAAATAAATTGACCCAACGGTTAATGGACAATGG
This sequence comes from Echinarachnius parma, assembly GCA_037951105.1. Taxonomy (NCBI): domain Eukaryota; kingdom Metazoa; phylum Echinodermata; class Echinoidea; order Clypeasteroida; family Echinarachniidae; genus Echinarachnius; species Echinarachnius parma. The sequence continues at coordinate 39,529 of JBAMJV010007003.1, read as the reverse complement.
CCATTTGAAAAATGGTGCCCACGCCCATTTCTTACAAAACTCCCCCATAAGAATCGACCATAGCGCCAAAACCATTGGGTGGATTGGGCTAAAACTTAAATACTTGCGCTTTTAAAGGTTGAAATATCATACATACCAAATATTAGCAAATTTGAAGGGGGCTGCGATGAAAATTTTCACTTTTTTAAAAGGTGATTTGACATGGAATGACCCTACTGTGTCATATCATACATTATAGTCCATTATGTCCTTCCGTTACCGAACATTTGTCCGCTTTGTGTGAAATAACTCAAATATCTGCGGACAAATTTTAATCAAAGAACAAGTAAATTCTTCATAACCGTTCAGAGAATGAAATGTGTACCCTTAAAATATTTTGTATTATTTAATATCACAGAGTTTTAGTTAAAACTGATTTGATAACAAAACCTTGTCCATTTTGGTGTCCTTCCGTTACCGACCTCATTTGTATGCATATTCAATAATGTGCGGAGATTAAAAAAAAAAAAAATTATGGGACCTTAAAACTGTATGTTTTGGAAGTATTGTTATCAAAATAGACTGTTCTAACAACACAAGTATTTAAAAATGTCTTTCTTAAAGTTGACAATTTGTGTCCGAGTGTCCTTCCGTTACCATGGATTGACCATGAATAAGAGCCATTGGAGCATGACATATAGTAAGAAAAAAATAGAAATGTAAATGCTTGTGATGTCCATATGCTATCTATGATACAAACTCATTTTAGACCACAAAAGAGATGTTTCCTTCTCATAAATGGTCTTTAAATTTCAAAATTAATTGTATTGTAGAGGTCCTTCCGTTACCGTCCTTCCGTTACCGAACATTGGAGTAATTAATTACTCATAATTAATATACCAATGTAGATATGTTTCTTAAAAGGTGGTGTTATACTCTGTGAACATAAGGAAATTGACTAGTAGCCAACTAAACATGATAAACCTCGTAACTTCACAGAGATTGGGTCATAACTAAAAAATTTGAAAATCCATGTCCATTTTGGCGTCCTTCCGTTACCGGCCTCATTAGTGTCCATATCATATTTACATAATGCGGTCAAAATTTTAGAAATATAGGAAATCAAAGGTGTCCCAACAAGGATCAAAGACATGCCATTTAGAATAAAAAATCAAAAGCAGGATCCTGGAATTATTGGATTTAAGTTCCAAAATTGTGTCTGAATGTCCTTCCGTTACCGTGGAATTGCCCTTTAGCAAAGAGCCAACTGAGAAGGCAGCATACTAGATCTAAATAAAGAACTGTGAACAATTATAATTGTAGATTGGATTATCCACATCTGCTCAAACTTCATTGTTGTGCCGCCGTTTCTACAGTTGTGTTCCATTCACCCAAATTGCTTAAAAGCTTGTAGAACACTCACATGTTCTCAATACCAAGTTGGATAGCCACGGGCCCGGGAGGGTATCAGGGGCAGGATAATTGGGTGGGGGCACATGTCCTTCAGTATGACAAACACAATACAAACACAATCAGGGTACAATTTTGACATAAGGTGTACCCCCAATGATATTCGTGCCCCCCCCCCCCCTCCCCCAAAGGAGAATTTAGCCGTAAAGTGTCTAACTCCACAAAAATTGAATGAAATACCCCTTTAGTATGACGATATATATCACTAATTAATCATTCAGCTCAAGAGCGTTTATAAATGGTCATAAACGTCATGCTGTAATTAGTTGTAAAAGCTGACGCAAATCGTCGTTTTTTTAACCAGGAAAGCAATCCTTTTCAATGAAACTTTCACACTCATTCGGACATATTTTTACAATGATTTTGGTATAGGATTGAAGTCTCAAATGTAATTTTGGGCAATATCTGACACCACGGGCGTATAGACATGTCATTGATACCCATTCAACTGGGGGGATGATCTATTCATCCATCCCCCCAGTTGAATAGGTATTACGTAACTCGCTACGCCCGTGTCTGACACTTTACAGGTGCACCTTTAAAAGGGGAATTCTAATCTAAACATAACTTGGTTGTAATTACGATAAACGAGACAAACCGTTTCAGCTAGTGCAATACTGAGCGAAATCGGTTTAATAATAATTTGTTTTCTAAGTTTACGGCCAATGTTTTAATCATTATTATTATGTTTGTGTTAATTGTAAAGAAATATGAGACTGCAACGGAACAATAATCTGTAAAAGATTAAGCAAAATGGTATAAGACATCAAGAAGTTATGACTGTTTGTCCAGTTTGTCCAAAAATGAACGGAATTAATATGAAATGACCCTCAATATGATGTAATTTCTGTCCTCTTCATTTCACTGTAACCATGGTAACGTATGTTCGGGAACTTCAGGCCATCGATTATACCGCGAAGGTTCGGACATACCTGTCACTAATTATTCTTGTTTATGAAATATCATTACTTACCAATAGCCTATTTGTTCGAAAACAGCTTATGCTGAAGACAACTAAAGGGTGATTTGATTTTTAATTATATTTCAAGACAGATACATGTAGGTCCACACGGACATCACGGTATTATAACAGTATAGGTACTAAAATGTTAAAGAAATATATAGCAATTTCTGTCATTCTAACCATTCCAAACAAATTAGTGCTACTGTTATTATTGATGTCATTATTGTTGTTGTTATTGTGGGTATCAGTATAGTGTTGTTTTTGTTGATGTTATTACTATTATTAGTATTATTATTCTTATTGTTATAATTACTATATTATTTTCAATATTTTTGTTTTGATTATTATTATTAATGTTATTAGTACTAATTATCATTATCATTATCATTTTCATTTCTATTGATAGTATTGTTATAATAATGATAGTTATTATTATCAATATTATTTATTGTATTGATATTATTATTATCAGTCATTATTATTATTTGTATTATTATTAGTAGTAGTACATAGTAGTAGTATTCTTCTTATTATTATTATCATTCTTATTATTAGTATAGCACATAGGGAACCAGTTTGGATATAATGCGCTATATAAGCTGCACGTTTTATTATTATTATTATTATTATTATTATTATTAGTATTATTATTATTAGTAGTATTATTATTATTATTATTATTATTATTATTATTATTATTATTATTATCATTATTATTATTATTATTATTATTTGTATTATTATTATTATTATTATCATTATTCATGTACATTATGTATATATTTTGGATTGGCAGCACATTTACAATATTGCAATGTTTGTCGTATGATTTACAAGTTGCAGTTGTGAACATCTTTAAGGGGATCTAGTTACATTGTCAAAATCCTCAAAACTTACTTTGAACTCTCAAGCGGTTCTTACATGACTAGCAGCTTTCGGTTTTTTGCTTCCGTTATAAAGATTTTTATAATTGAAGTGTTCAGATGTATAAGTATCTACTGGATAACTATACCTGTGTACAAACTCAATGAAGTGAGTTAGTGAATATCACTAATAGCATTTTCGGTCATATTACATTCATTTACCATGGAATTTCCACACATCACTCAGTGGACATATCATATCACAGAAATACACATTTCATCGACCATTTCCCAGTTTTAGCACACGTCGGCAAAGTTAATAGATCCCTTTGATATTTTGAAGTGGACCTATATCATGTATATATTTTTGTTTTATTTGTAATAGTTTTAATTATGTGAATATAAGTATGATTGGCTATAATGAAAATTAGCTTTATACAATAACATGTATCACCGTGCGTAATGACATTTTAATTTGTTTAATTCGTTGTTTATATTTACAGCCGTACATATATATAATTAATATTATAATTTTCAAAAGAATTTTGAATATTCGTAATTATATAATCGTAATTCCCTTGTTGAATGTTACATTATGGTTGTTTTAATCATGTGTTACCAAAAGAGCCTTATATTGTCAAACGAAATACAGATGCAAGAGGATCTCATGTAATTCTTTGTCCAACAAAATAGTCGGAATAAAATAAACTTACAGTTAAAGGGATAGTTGAGTATTGGTCAACTCAAACTTAACTTTAGTAAACAAAACCTGCATCGTATATAACGAGTACGGTACAAACTAATATTTATAACTCCACCATGCTCGAAAGGTATACACAATTACAAACGACTTAGTAAAACCCCTGTTATCATAATAAAAAAGAGCCGTTACAACTCAAGAGGGCGCTCTCTAAAAACTCATTGGTTTTAGCCAGTTTTTCATACAAAATTGTGCATTTAATGTTTTGTTAAAATAATGATTCAATAGAGATATCATCAACAACTATTTAAAAACCTATTTAGATTTTTTTTCAAAGTAGTCTATAAGCATTTTTTTGTATTTTTCGAAAAAGTAAAAATGTCCCCTGGTCGGTAGACTTATGAATCAAATATCTTGAAATCAAATTGTTCAACTATGAGAGCATTATAAAGGGAATGATTCTCATTTTACATGTTTTATTCAAGGAACTTTCAAATGAAATTAAAACCAACCCATTTAGTGTCAAGGGGCATTTCGGGAAGTACCAATACTCAAGTGTACCTTTAACTATATAAATACAATATGATTATATGAATGGTTTTAATAATATTTTGCTGTGTGCCTTTGTATGGATTATGAATATCGTATGTAATATTATACTTTTGTGATTTTGTTCTTTTCCTAAAACAATTAACCTGGAAACGTACGTTAGAATTTTTTTTTTAATGCTCATTTAGGGATCATTGATAATTTTGAATCAAAGAAAACTTTAGATATCTACAGAAAAAAACATTTCACAGAGTTATTACTGAATGGCGTAGCGTGGTGCGACTGATTCGTATGTATTATTATTATTGGGGGCATGCGATTTTTTGTTTTACTTTTATGAATTTCTTTATTTTGTAAGGGATTTCCTCATTATGTTTATTATTGTTTTTGTCAAATTATTTGCGCTACGCCACGCCACTGTTAATAATACTCGCAAATGTTAAGTAACTAACAAAGTTGAGAAAATATTTAATTAATTAAGAAGACACTTTAAAAATGAAGCTTTATACAAAACAATATTATAATAAACTTCCAAGCACTGCGGTGATGTGAAACGCATTTCATTTGGTCGCATAGTTATTTTGTTTTGTTAACGTTGTTTGTGTGATGTTATATTACAGGGCCCCGTTGCAGACAAAGATCTATACAATTATCGATTGTAAGTTACAATTAATTGTGAGTCAGAAAATTGGCGCGTTTCAACCAATCAGATTTGTGCCATAGAGTGTTCTTTAGTATATAACTCTATGATTATTTTGTGCATTTATAACACAATCATGATCTGACTTTCAATTAATTGTATAAACTTACAATCGATTGTATCTCTTTCTGCAACGTGGCCCTGAACATGATAATAGTGCATGGATACATGGTGGGCCAAATAAATTGGAACAGGTATTTCCATGGACAAACTACAGGTTTTTACAAGATATAGGAACTATTTTACTAAGAAAAATCATACCAAGATCAGTAAATTGGGTTAAGTACGTTTTTATTCGATTCGATGTCTTATTTTGTGACACCATGTCAGGTTTCAAATGTGCACTCTAACGAATAATTTATTGTTAACTTCCTAGCTTGTGACAAGCAAAAGATGCGAAATATCTGGCCAAGATTTTCTTGTTGAAATTAGCAAGATTTGAAAACTGACATTGGGTCACAAAATGTGCTTAATTATAACATGAAGAGCTTGTTTGCAAAAGGGGTTAGATCCACTTTAGACCATTCCGAGAAAATCAAGTTTGTTTATTTCTCCCATATTGCAATATGTTTATGCAAAACAAATTTGTCCTGATACGTATACTACCCTACCATGTGAATGTAAAACTGGGTATGAAAAAAATCAGCCTGTCTTCATATTTTTAAAATAATTTTCCCAAAAATTGAACTTTGTGGATCTAGCCCCTTTTGCAAACAAAAATTTCACATAAGGGAATTAAGGGAGGTGGGGCAGCCCTAGTCACCCACTATGAACATGTATGTGAGTTGGCTCATAACTGAAGTTTTTTCTTTTCATTCTGATTAAATTTCACCCATCAAAAGCAAAAAATAATGACAACTCACATGTCACCGACATTGCTCAACTGTACAATATTTTGTTTGCAAAAGGGGTTAGATCCACTTTGTTTGCAAAAGGGGCTAGATCCACAAAGTTCAATTTTTGGGAACATTATTTGAAAAATATGAAAACAGGCTGACTTTTTCATACTCAGTTTTACATTCACATGGTAGGGTAGTATATCAGGACAAATTTGTTTTGCATAAACATATTGCAATATGGGAGAAAAAAAAAAAATGATTTTCTCGGAATGGTCTATAAAGTGAATCTAACCCCTTTTGCAAACAAACTGAAATGGATCTACCCCTTTTGAAAAGAAAAAAAAATTCTTAGCCATTTTTTTACACTTTTTGATGGGCATTTCAACTTTTCTTTGGTATCATCTTATAGAGCTACTAAAAATCAATAGGCCTACATTAAGACAACAAAATCAAATTTGATGAAAATGGATCTAACCCCTTTTGCAAATGAGCTCTTCACATGTGGAATCAAATGCACTAAAACTATGACACCCATTATGTCCTAATGTTTTGGGAAGTATGTAGTTCTGTTTCATTTGTGATGCCACATCTACATGTTCACCCTGGCTACTTCTGAACTCCCCCTATTACCGAAGCAGTGCAAATACAACGTACGTCAAGGCAACTCAAAACGGGTCAATGACAACTAGTGTAATTGTGTTAATTTAGAGTGGTATTGACAAGTAGCATTTCAAGCCCTTGTCAAATTTAGAAACACTTGCCCTACCCCCGTCCCGTCCCCCATTCTTGTCAAATTGAGTGGGCCGGGGGGGGGGGGGGGGGGGGGGGCGGGGGCACGCGCCATCCCACCCTTGACCCAACCCCGTTGCATCGCCACTGCTTTTTACCGCTATAATCGCGAACACTATACTTTTTTTAGTTTCGTTTTGTTTTTACATGAGATGATCACTGTTATTACGGGGGATATGTTCAGTGTCAAAATCAAGCCACCGAAAACTTTACAAAGTATAGGTCTATCATATTATTATGTAGCGGGCCCGGCCGGGATTTTGAAGGGGGGCGGGGTGTAATTTACAAAAACGGGACCAAGGACGATCGTCGCCACTGGATAAGTCGTGTAAGCGGGAGGGGGGGGGGGGGGGGGGGGTCATCGTCACCGATCGTTGCCCGAGACGACTGGTTTAGATGGTCGAGACCGATAAAAAGGGATCATTTCTGAATTGGGGGGGGGGGGGGGGCGGGAGGGGGATCTGTCCTCATTCAAAGGGGGGTATCATGCGTGACCAAGAAAACGAGTAAGGTGGTTTTTTACGATCAGGCGAGATACTCGAGTATCTCGTTTAGGGTCTCAAAATCACCCAAAATCAGGAAAAAGGGTATCTTTTTTAGGCTGATGAATTACTCGTTTAAGGTCTCAAAAAGATGAATTAGGCTACTCGTTTAGGGTCTCAAAAACTCAGCTTACTTGCTTAGGGTATCAAAAATAGTTATAACTTGCTTTTAATAGGGGTTTACAAAAAAAAGATTACTTGCTTAGGGTATCAAATATAGTTACAACCTGCTTAGAGGTTTACAAAAAAATGATTACTTGCTTAGGGTATCAAAAATACTTGCTATGGGGTTTACCAAAATTGATTACTTGCTTAGGGTATCAAATTACCGATAATCATACTTACTTAGGGTGTATTTTTTGCACCACGCAAATACTCGTTTAGGGTGCTTTTGGCAAGTCCTTGGTCACGCATGATACCCCCCTTTCTATGAGGACAGACCCCCCCCCCCCCCGGGCCCCCCGTTCATGGCCCAGACCAATAAAAAGTGGTCCTTTTTAAGTGGGGGCCGGGGAGGGGGTGCAATATAACAAGCATATCCTCAAGGCTGATATCACTTCGAACTTTCACCCATAACTTGTAGACCGCGGGCCGAACAGTGAAAATCGCCTTATTTCTTGACTTTCGTGCTTCAAATCTTGTATCTACCTGAATTTTGGCATGTGGGTAGTGAAAAATTCACTGAACACAAATTCATAACTCGTCAAGCTCAAAAAGTGCACATGTTTTCAAAAAGTAGAAAAAACTTGGAATTTTGTTTTGTAACACTCTCTGAAAAATAATCCAATCCCAGTGCATCTCTCATTAGAACGTAACAGTGTCCCATAAGCTAGGGCCAATCAGATCGCTTGTTTTATCGTTGTGCGAAAAGTTTGTTTTGATGCGATGTAATGACACGTACTTTATCTGGATTTTGTTGTTTACATGGAAACTAAACTCACAGTAAATTAATTCATTTAGAGGAATTAATTCCGAAATAGATAAGGAATGAGTACCACCTTGAAAATTTACCAAAAACACATTAGAAGTTGATAAATAATTTAACGAAAAGAGACCGATACGGCACTAGCACTTCGGCTAACGAAGATCATCAGGCTAGTGTCGCCTGAGCTGCGGGGCACTGGTCGGCTACAAAAGGTGGCATGGAGGCATAATGCAATCGCCCTCAGCATGAATCTAGTTTAATTTTACCCCGGGAAAAAGCTATTCTCCTAGTTACTGTCTGTCTTGGAATGGATTGTAATATATTTGTCTTTATCTAAAGGGAACGTCCACCCTAAATCTAAGTTAGTTCAGATAATGGCATAACTAAAGAGAGGAACGTGACAGTGAAAATTTTCTTCTTGTAAATATATTGCATATTTTTTTTAATAATTTATTAATTTTCCATGATGAAACATTTTCTACTTCTATTAAAACCAACTTATTTTCAGGGTGGACTTTTCCTTTGAGGAAATAAATAAAGGAGAGAAATATAGGGTAGATGGAGAGATTGTGAAATTTGGTAGACTGGTATTTATTTATTTATTTATATACATTTGTTAAACATTTTATTTTGCTTTTTTTTTTTGGAATCAGGACTAATGGTATTCGATTCATCACACAGCACACTCCCCAACTCAAATCATCCTTCAGCATCCCATTGGCAATATATATAATAATAATTTAAATAATAATACAATAAATAAAAAATACAAAAAAAACCCATGTATACACCGACAACTTATCTCTCTTATATCTATCTTTCTCTCTTACACACACACACACCCACACCAAAACATACTACATGTACACAAAGATACAAACAATCCAGTCCAGACAATGCACTTATTTATCACACCAAATTAATTGATATTAGAGCACGATAAGAACAGTTGTAAAAAAAATGAGATAAGTCAAATTTTCCATATTTAGTAAAATCTTTATGATCTTATTTTATCTCAATGCAATGAAAATCACTGGAAATTCTGGTAATTGGGCAAAATACAAAACAGTAGAAGTAATGCAAAGATTAAGTAGACGCATAAAGAACAAACATTCTTATAAATGAGGTAAAATTTTCTGGCTATTGAAAAGAATCTCGGTTATAGCGAGATTGCGGTTATAACGAGGTAAAATCGATAGTCCCGACTACCTTGTTATAAAGAGGTTTCCCCAGTTAGCAATACAAAATTATCATAATTCATACAACAAATATTCAAATATTTAATATCATGTTGTACTGTTTCATTGATTCATACAAAGCATGTAAACCAGACATACAATCAACTTCCCTATTACTTGCCTCTGATGATTTGTTTTCTTTGTTTTTAAACATAACATAGACAAACATAATATTTGTCTTAATTTCATTAGTTTGTAAGGCAAATAAAACAAAAAAAATAATATGAGCATTTATGGAAACGTTTTACATGTACATCACAATTCTTCCTGAGCTGAAGCAAACCTATTCATAAAACAATTCATGCTTTCACTAGTGCGTTTCTTAACTCACTACAGAGTGCAAATATTTAAAACAGCTTCTATACATTGTATACTAGTGTGTTAATGTTAATCTTAACAGCAAAATACTATATATACAGTAGTTAAAAGAAGGCAGACATGGAAGAAAGATTACTTGCACAAATTGATAAATAACCACATTGTACACCATAAAACATAAGCTTATGTATGAATAGAATCATGATCATTAAAATGTGTAACTTATTCATCTTACATAATTGATATACTTGTCATAATGGAACAAAATACTAAATGCACAAGAGTACATTCCCAGTCCAAATATATACATACACTGCTACAGTGTATCTATTCATAAGCAGTGAATACAAAGTCAAGGAACCTCAATCTTCCAACATCTATTTTCTTCCTATTATTTTGGGTAAAATATTACAGGTATGATAGAAAACAACTTACAAGTGTCATGTTATAAACTTATAACAACAACAAAATAAATAGATAGATAAATAAACTTTAACAAATCAAATTACTTGGTCATGGAAATTAAAATTAGTCAAAATGTATCAGAATCAGATTTGTCAAAACAAAATATTGGTTCATGTTAATACGGTAAGCATAAATTATGTTAAACTTTATGACACTTCTTTTACCTACATGTAGCACTCTGGCTAGAATGGTACCCATTTACACATGGGTGGAACATGGTAACCATAGATTAATATCTGCCTAAAGGACTATAGGTGTACCATCCATCTTAAAATGTTTGTTTACCAGTAGACTTTTTAAGGATATACTTAGCTCCAGAGAATGCAATGCACTGGCAATATATTCAGTTTATAAGTCATGGCTGGTAGAGGGTTGATGTCCGTGTGAAAAACTTGACCAAAGCAGTCTCTTTGGTACAGGGGAATCCTCACTTGCTGACACTTACTTGATACTTGATGAGGTAATCCCTTGATGCAGCTGCAAAGCTATACTTGGATGATGTGCTGGTGTGTCATCAGGAGGTGCCATAATACAATTTTCACTTTGCACATGTGTACAATAAAGATGCAAGAGTGAATGTGCAAGCAAAACAATCAAGTCTAGTGACATTTACACAATGTGGGAGCCCACGGGAGACTGCACTTCTCTAATGGTGGGTAATGCAGCCATTTGAAAGGTAGTCAGTCCTGTTATTTTGATGACCGGACCAGGTAGATGGTTCCAGACTCGTATGGTCCGTGGATACAAAAATGACACCTTGTCAATAGTAGATAATGGAACGGTGAACTTCAGGTTGTGATCGTGTCTTGAATAACAGTTGGCTTGGCGGACTTCTGGTGGGAAAGGCATGTGGCCTGGCCTAGCTGATGATGGATCTTGTAAAAGAGTGTGCACTGTGCAAGGAGTCACCGGACGTGTAGTCGGTCCCACCCACATCTACAATGTTTTGTAAATGGTCCTGATAGGACGGTCCCACCCAAGGGCTGTCATGAGCGAGGAAGATGTGGTGGATCTTGAATTGATGATCAAGTCTTGCTGGCTCTTCTTGGGGCTATTCGGTAAATAGCTGTGTCTTCTCAGCATCTGTGGGTTTTAACAAGGAGAAGGGAGAAAAGAAAATTAAAACCAATTTCATCAAAGTCATTCTAAATATGAAAATCTATTACTAGTCATAAGATGATTTCAGGTAGATAGTTGAAGTCGGTGTTGGTGTTGAGAACGTGGATCAAGCTACTGAACGTGAACCGAGCTCCAACACCGATGGTAATAATAGAAAGATGATACTGTTCACCTTAATCATGTCATGGATAGCTCAACACCGATTGGACGTCATGCCTTTATGTGATCCTCTTACAATTTTTACGCGAAAAGGTTAGTAAACAAAAGTGAAATCAGTGAGAAAAGGCATTTAAATTTCAACAGGTAGGACATAACATTTTAAATCATACTGTCAAACCAAAATACAATATATATCAATCATATCCAAGAATTTTCAGTAATTTGTGATGTTGTCATTTGGTTCGTGATCTTGAGATTACCAACACTAAGTACTAAAATCGAGCTCGATCACAAATTTCACTAGGGATTAGAATTAGGAAGTTCTCCTTTTTCATGTTTTTGTTCGAGTGCAATTTTATTTCGGGAAAATGTGAATACTTTTCAAGTTTCATTTGATGAAGTCGTAGAGCTAGATATGTTCATATTATAACGGGAACTTACCAGCCAGTTCCGGATGTCTTAGAGTTACAGTCATCTTCTTCTTCTTCGGGTTAATCTGCCTTCTTCAATCTGGACTCTGGAGATTCGTGTTCAGTATAGCCATGAATGACTTGTCCCACACATTCACTTCCGTGTAATGTACATCGCTGCAACCTCACTTTCCAACCTCTTTTCCAAAGTTATCAATTTAGCTGCACACTCCTTGCACTTTTCATAGTTTTTATCACTAGATGGTATACAATTGTTCAGAGTGTAGATGACATGTATGGAACAGAAGTCGGATTTACTTGCCTCGAAACTTTCCGTCGCACTCGACTCGAACGCAATAGTAGCAGCCAGTGATTGTTGTTGTTGTTGTTATTAATTTTAATTGGCGTTGCATTCAAAAGAATATATTACGCCAAACATTACTTCTTTTTTTTTTTTTCATAATTAAATTATCAAAAACTCAATTTTTAAAATTAAAGAAAAAAAAAAAAAAAAAAGAAAAAAAAAAAAAAAAAAGGGATTCTGTCCAATACACTGGTCCACTCAACCTACAAACCGCTTTCTAAAAGTATAATCCTGCCAACCCGGCTATGTATGATTTAATAGCAGGCTTCTCGGCACAAGGCCTAGGCCACTCATATACACGGAATGCAGGCGGGGGGTGTATGGTACCAGAAACATTATCCGAAAATTAAAACAATAATATATTTATAAACATATTTTTCACATACTGTAAGCACTTTTATTTGGAGCTTAATCTAAAATTAGTTTAACCCGTCACCAGTTAGTGTGCAAAAAAAAGAGGGGGAAAAAAAAAAAAAAAAAAGGATACATACACATATAATATTCATAACTTCTACAACACTTTGAATGTATTTGTTCTCTTTATAAACCTCATAACAATACTTATATTATATGGTTGTAATAGTATGTATATACTTAGAGCATTTTGTTTTAATTCTTTTTTCATCATCTCCCTCTCCTTTTCATACATACGACAATATAATAAAAAATGCTCCACCGTTTCACTGACCAAACATGTAGCACACAACCCTGTCGGGTGTTTACCAATTTTTTGCATAAAGTCATTTAATCTTACTACTCCAAGTCTCAATCTACAAACAATAATTTCCTCACGCCTTGTATTACAACGCAGTAATGTGACAGGAAGTACATTTTTCTTTACATTATACAAATGTCGCCCTCTTTCGGACGCATCCCACTTACTCTGCCAAATTGCATTATAATACCTTCCAATAATTGCTCGTATTTCACTACATGATTTCTTAACATAAATATCTATATATTCTCTTTTCAATGCTGCTTTTGCCAACGAGTCAGCCACTTCATTTCCATAAATATTGCAATGTGAAGGAATCCATACAAAAGATATACTAATGCCCATATAATACAAATTTGCAACTTGAAACATTATTTCTTGCACAATATTATCATTTGATACATTTTCAATTTCATATAGACTACTCAAAGAGTCCGTTAATATTACCACATCTGAACACGGTTGGAAATCTGCAATCCAATTTAGTGCCATAACCATGGCTACTTGTTCCGCTCGGCATATTGAAATGGGTGACACTTTTTTTCCACATAATACACTCATTTGAGGAATATAAAAAGCGACTGCCGTAGATCCATTGACCATCTCTTTTCAGGGTTAGATATTTGGTCAGAGTGTTCAGAAGTGTGAAAAAGTTGCTCCTAAAAATCATCTTGAAACTCTACTTTACGTGTTTGAGAACTGACTGGAAAATCATGTAGAAGCTGCTGATCAACCCAAGGAGGCAACCAGAGGCACATTTATTAAAGTAAGACTCTGTACAAAGTGACATTTTGAAGCAGAAAATATAGCCACAGTGACTTGTTCTGAACATTCAATTCCCCAGTCCCAGATGTATGCTTTACATGCTGGAAATTGGACAATATATACCTGCACTGTTGCATCAAGACCAGCCTATATACTTTATATCAGCATCAACCACTGTTTTATTCAGTGCAACACACTTCATTGGACCCTATTCATGTGCTAACCAAAGCCTAGGGCCAATCCCTCTAATCTGACTATTCAGAGGAAAAGTTTGTAAGCTGCCTTTTGTTCAAGAACTTTTCAAGACTGAAAGTTTACTTTTTGTGACTTTAGAGCTGTTAGTTCCTCTTTTATTGAAAGTTTGTTCCTCTTTTACACTGCAATCGTTTTGTCTATTGACAGTGATTCACTCACACTGCATACACTCAACCACTTATATAATACACAATTCCAAGTGTATTATCCAACATGGCCGACCCTATGTCTCCTGTGAAAACTCGTTCCATGGACAAGGCGTCAACTCAAAACTTTGTATCTTCAGTTATCAAAGACATGCTCACCAACAAGTTATTCGTTGCCATGGTGGAATCCCATGTTGACACCAGACTGCGAGAAATGCAACTTGAAGTAGAGAAGCACGAGGCACAGATCCTAGATCTTGAATTCAGCAATAAACAGAGAGAGAAAGAAATCGACAAACTGAAAAGCCACATCACAAACCAAGGACACGAACTCCAAAAGCTGAAACACGATGCCAATCAACAGGAGCAGTACTCCAGACGCAACTGTTTGCGTTTCTTTGGCCTCGAACAGCAGATGAATGAGAGGACAGATGACATCGTCATCAGTCTGGCCAGTGATGTCCTGGGCATCCCCATCACCAAAGATGACATCGAGCGTAGTCACCGAGTCAAGTCGAGGGTGAAAACAACACCTGATGCCACGCCTGCGAGACCTGGTCACGCGAGTCACCATCCCCCAGATCCCATCATAGTGAAATTCAAATCATACCGAACACGCGAGATGATCCTGAAAAATCGCAGGAAACTAGCTGGGTCCCGTAAATCGATACAGGAGGACCTGACAGCGCAGAACGCGAAACTCCTCAGAGCCGCACGGAACTGCCAACATACAGAAGCTGCATGGTCGATAGACGGCCGAATCTTTGCCATCATCAACACACCCACTGGAAAGACACGCAAATTAGTCGCCTCAGAAGATGACCTGAAAAAACTTTGTACATCCTAAAACAAGAACTCTGCCTCTGGTTTCCGTTGCTGGTTTTCTTCAAATCAAATCTTTGTTTATTTGTACATATCTTGTTAGCTGTAATATACACGTAGATTGATTGCATGTGTATTTATGTGTGATTTGTACAATGGTGATCTTGTGTGAAATCTGTGGTGAATCTCTGAATTGTCAAAACCCTACACCTTTCTCGTTATGCTGTAATTGCTGCAATATATTCCCTTTTAACCATTATATGCATGACGATGACTTTAAGCTCAATATCCATTGTTATTTTAATTTGAATAATGACATTGATATGGAAAAGTTCAAACGTATGAAAGTTAATCCGTTTTTAATAAGCAATACTGATGATTTTATATTATGCGACAATGATTTATATTTAGGTACAGATGATAATTTATTATTCTCATATAAAAAACATTGTAAATATATATTTCCTGATGAATTCCAAACCAATGTTCATGAAAAAGACACATTTTCACTTCTTCATGTTAACGCAAGAAGCTTACCCCACAATTTTGATGAATTTGTTTGTATGTTATCCTCACTAAATCACTCGTTTTCTGCAATCGGTATATCCGAAACATGGTTTGATTCAAATACAAAAATTGAAATGTATAGTATTGATGGATATAATTTAGTTCATTTAAATAGGAACGATAAAAGAGGAGGAGGTGTTGCTTTGTATATATCTAATGAATATGATTTTGTAATACAATCTGATTTATCTCAGAGTACGCAAGAATATGATTCGCTGTTTATTCAGTTAATGTCTAAAAGTACGAAGCCTATTGTAATTGGATGTATATATCGTACCCCTAACACAAACATGGATGTTTTTGTTGATAAAATTAATGGTTATTTAGAAACTTTGAATCATACAAATAAAACTCTGTATATCATGGGTGATTTTAATATAAACTTATTGAATGTAGATAGTCATGAACAGTCAAACAACTTTTTAGAATCTATGTACTCTTTCAATTTATATCCGATGATAACAAAGCCAACCAGAATTACCCCATGCACGGCAACTCTAATTGATAATATTTTTTGTAATTCATTAGAAAATACTTTTAAGACTGGATTAATTGTTGCTGATGTTTCAGATCATTTTCCTGTGTTTTGCGTTAAAAATATAAAAAATGCAATACCAAAACAAACTTTGTATACTCATACTAGATTGATAAATGATGAAAATATTGCTAGATTTAAGAATAAATTAAAAGAAGTTACTTGGAGTAGAATGTATGAAAATGATAATATTGATGTTAATATGTGTTATGATCACTTTATGATGGTATTTTCTTCAATATATGATGAATGTTTCCCGTTAGTCAAAAGGAAAACACAATATAAGTGTAAATTAAAAAAACCCTGGATTACAAATGGTTTATTAAAATCAATTCAGAAAAAACATAGATTATATAAAAAGTATTTGAAAAATCCATGTGATAATAATAAGGAAAAGTATAATAAGTATAAAAATAAATTAACAAATTTATTACGTACTGCGAAAGCTGATTATTATTATGCCATATTTGTTAAAATAAAGGGTGATATAAAGAAAACGTGGATACAAATTAATGATATTCTTGGTAATAAGAGACACAATAAATTGCCATCTTCTATGTACTACAATAATAGAAAGTTAAACTCTATAAAAGATATTGTTGATGAATTCAATTCATATTTTCTTTCTTTGGGTAAAAAAACTGCGGGAAACATTCCAGTCGTTAATAACTCATATGATTCTTTTTTGCCTAAGGATGGTGAATATAATTCATTTTTTATGAGACCAACTACAGTAAATGAGATTGTTGATATTATTAGAAATTTACAATCATCCAAATCAGTTGGCCCTGACAATATTTGTACAAATGTTATCAAAAATACTATATATTATTATGTTGAACCGTTATGCTGTATTTTTAATAAATCCCTGCAAACAGGTATTGTTCCTAAACAGTTTAAAATTGCAAAGATAGTCCCACTTTATAAAAAGGATGATGCAAATGATATCACTAATTATAGGCCAATTGCCATTCTCCCTATTTTTGATAAGATTTTGGAAAAAATAATTCATAAACGACTCTATAATTTCTTACAATTAAATAATGTACTAATAGATGAACAATTCGGCTTCCGAAAAAATCACTCAACTGCCCTAGCCGTCTTGAATTTATCCCATCAAATACAAAATGAAATTGAAAATGGCAAATATTGTCTGGGATTATTTATGGATTTATCAAAAGCATTTGACACCATTGATCATCACATTCTTTTAAGTAAATTACATCATTACGGTATAAGAGGTATAGCCTTACAGTGGTTTCGTGATTATTTATGTGAACGAAAACAATTTGTGATGGTCAATGGTGTCAAATCGTCAATGCAATATAATACTTGTGGTGTTCCGCAAGGATCTGTATTGGGTCCTCTCCTGTTCCTTGTCTATATTAATGATATTGTTAAATCCTCAAATATTTTAAAATTTTCCTTGTTTGCTGATGACACAGCAGCTCTTATGAGCAACAATAATATACATACACTATTGTCATCAGTAGACAAGGAAATTAAAAACGTCTCAGTATGGTTCAAGGTTAATAAATTGGCCCTGAATCTTACAAAAACCAATTACATTATTTTTCGGACAAGGAACAGGAGATTACCCACAAATTTGCCACCATTAAATATTGATAATGTTATTATATCTCGATTACAAAATGTTAAGTTCCTTGGTGTTTTAATTAATGAATATTTAGACTGGAGTGATCATATTTCCTCAATTTATAAATCTCTTGCGAGAGGTGTTGGCATACTCACAAAACTTAAATTCACTTTGCCTTGTAATGTTTTATATATGTTATATAATAGTATTGTTGTGCCACATTTAAATTATTGTAATTACATATGGGGTAATACATACAAAAGCCATCTTACTAAAATATACACTATACAAAAGAAAGCAGTAAGAACTATATCAAAATCTTCTTGGCGTTGCCCTAGCACACCTCTCTTTAGACAGTTTAATATTTTACCAATATATGAATTGATTGCTTTTAATACTTTAATATTTATGTATTGTGTACACTTTAGATTATTACCAGCAAAATATTGTAATATGTTTTTTGCGAACTCAGAACTTCATTCATATAATACACGGCAAAGTCACCATTTTCACCAACCAAAATTTCGATTAACTTCCTCATTGAATTCTATAAGTTATACTGGTGTAAAAGAGTGGAATATGCTAGAAGACTCTATCAAATCCAGCACAACAATCACTAAATTTAAAAAACAATGCCGTACGTACCTTTTGAAATCCATGCCGCATTTATGAAAGGAGTTTGTAGTATTTTCTCGTTTTTCCTTTGTAACATACTAAATTTATACATACATGTATCATTTTATGTACTATATTGATTATTCATTTTTATATATTTAGGTGTGCATTTTTATGCAAATGTTCAAATAGGGTTTTGTGTGTGTGTGTGTGTGTGCGTGTGTATCTGCGATATCTGTATGAGTTATATTTTGTATGCTTTATTTTATATGTATATTTAAGGGCCATTTCTCCACAAGCCTTGCTTTCTTAATGGTCCGAACCATAGAACAATCATTACGTATTATGTCTTAATGTTGCAATTTGTTGTATTGTTTTTTATCATGTTTATGGTTGAATAAATGAAATGAAATGAAAATGATGCATCAGTATATATTCTTAAATATTTTATCCAACGAGTATTTATAACTTCTTGAGTAACTATTCTTTGATGATCGACCATATCTGACTTACTTACTTTATTATGAATATCATAACAAACTTCAGGTTCTATAACATGCCAAGGAGGGTGTACTGGTATACAAAAAGTATCTACCTCTACATCCAACTTTAAAGTGCGAACAGCTATAGATTGATATTTAATATTTTCTTCACATTTTTGTGTATGAAATTGCCAACAATCCAATAAACATGCTCTTGTGGGATGATTTAAACAAGAACTCAAAATTCTATTTTTCAATCTATCAGTCAATAACTGACGCCTTAATTCTAAGGGCATCTCTCCACACTCCACTTGCAGAGCCTCTAAAGATGTCGTTGGAAGGGCTCCAGTAGCTAGCCTTAAACATTGATATTGTATAGAGTCCAACGAATTTTTTAGAGTTTGGCAGGCAGAGCCATACACCTCTGCAGCAAAATCTATGACAGGTCGAATAAGGTGTTTATACATCAAATTAAGAGCATAAAAATCACTTCCCCATGAAGCACCAGATACGCATCTCATCATATTAATTCTTTTTTGACAACTTATTTTTACTTTCTCAATATGTTTTGACCAAGTTAATTTACTATCAAATAATACTCCCAAATATTTATACTCCTGTACTTGGTTTAATTTCAAACCATTTATACATAACTTCATTCCACAATTACTTTTCTTATTAGTAAATACCATATAACATGACTTTTCTGCTGAAAAGGTCATTTTCCACACCTTACTCCATTCATACAGAGTATTAATACAGGACTGAAGTTTACTCTCTAATAATTCCAGCTTTTTACAAGGAATCCAAAAAGCAATATCGTCAGCATATACAGACATGGTAGCAACTGATATCCCTTTTGTTATATCACTAACCAAAATATTGAACAATAAAGGACATATTACACTTCCTTGAGGCAAGCCTCTATCAACAACAAAATGATTAGACACTTCTCCATTAACTCTCACTTTAAAAGATCTATTAGAAAGAAAAGATGATATCCATAATAAAAGTCTATCATTAATCCCATACATCTTCAACTTCCTTATAATACTACTCTTCTCAACAGAGTCGTACGCCTTATTAAAATCCATAAAAACCACACCCAAATATCCTTTATCAATCATGCATTTTTTAATATCAGTATCTAGCATGACAATCGAGTCAAGGACTCCTCTGCCTTTTCTAAACCCCGATTGACAGTCAGATAGAATATTATATTTTTCCACATACCAATCCAGTCTCTTATATATCATTCTTTCCATTATCTTACACAAATATGAAGTCAAGGCTATATGTCTATATGAATTAGGGTCTGTCTCACTCTTTCCTTGTTTTAATAATGGGACATGAATAGCATGTAACCAATCATTAGGAAGGTTAGACGTCTCCCAAATACAATTAAACAAATCCAATATTTTATGATGAGCGCTTTTAGACATAAAGACAATATGGCGTTTACAAATTCCATCTAAACCGGGGGTTGATTCTTTTGACAACTTAATCGCTGCCTTAAATTCAAACATATTAAAAGGTTCATTCAAACTTTCCACTGCATGTGTATCATTAAGTACAAACGTCTCATTGTCATCAACACTAGTATTAGTACCTGCACAAATATTATCTTTATAGCAACTGCCTAATGCATTTGCAACTTCACAATTATCACTTACACATACTCCATCAATACTAATAACAATTGTTTTCTTCTTATTAATAAATTCTCCTCTCATTTTCCTTATCATTTTCCATATTTGCGTAACTGGAGTAAAACGATTAATTTTTTTACAATACTCTCTCCAATAATTCATTTTGGCCTGTCTAATAATACACTGAGCTGATGCTTTTTTCCGCTTAAATTCACATAAATCGTCATACTTTCCAGTTCTTACAAATGTCCTCTTAGCTTTATTTCTAGACTTAACTGCAACCCAACATTCCTTATTCCACCATGGAACCGAAGGGAGGCGTTTTTTATTCCTATTCGTACAATCTACAGCCGCCTTCTCTACAGCATCATATATAGCTTTTAAAATAAATTCATATTCATCATGAACATTTACAAAATTAATTTTCTCTGAAAGACGAATGTCAATTTCTTGTTTATATACATTCCAATTAATTTTCCTACTATGTCCACTATAATTAAAAGAACCTTTCTTAAATTCATTTCCTGGCACTTCTATACCTATTTCCACAGGAAAGTGATCGCTTCCGAATCTATCTAAAATAACATTCCATTTACATTTAGCGGCTAACTTGCTATTCACAATAGTCAAGTCTAAACAAGAGAGAGTCCCAGTATGAGCGTCGAGTCTAGTCGGGGCTCCATTATTCAAAATAACAGCGTCATTTTCAGATAAAAACGAAACGATTTCTTTCCCATTTCTATCACAGTGGTTACTACCCCACATTTCATGATGGCTATTAAAGTCTCCACATAAAATAGCAGGTTTATTCATTTTATTCCAAACATTACTCAAAAAGCCACATGTTATTCTTCTACAGGGGTTATACAAGTTTATAACACTTAAAGGGATAGTTGAGTATTGGTCAAACTTAACTTTAGTAACCAAAACCTGCACGATTACGATACAAACTAATAGTTATAACTTCACCATGCTCGAAAAGTATACACAATTACAAACGACAAAGTAAAACCCCTGTTATCATTCAAAAAGAGCCGTTACAACTCGAAGTGTCAAATTAACTCGGCGCGAAGCACTAGCGTTGTAGGTCCTAATACGGGACTGTATAGTGCAGTGTGCGCCGTGCGGTAATACGGGACTGTAGTGCAGTCACTGTGTGCAGTAGTACGTGTATAATCGCAACCATAGAAGTATGACTCCAACACTGCCATGAACTCGCAAGCCCCATTCGCATTCGTTCGCCTTTCGTTCACAGTCGCGCTAACACACGGAGAGACTGGTCCATGAGGCGCATATATCACTGATTTTTTGCGGAATGGAAGGAAAAATCATAATCTTAATCCACCCGGTAGTTGGATCACATATTGGAGAGTAAATTGCTGGTAAGTACCGTATCATATGTATAGTTTTAAGCACAATTAGCGTGCACACAAATATTTCGTTTCAGTCTTTTATTAGGAGAACATAGAACGCTAGTGCCTCGCACTAGCGGTTCTAAAAAGTGATACCCGGGCGTCAACCACTTTTATATGATATTTTGAAAGCAAATTTCACAACAATTAGAGCATTTGAATGGAAATTATTATTATTTCCCATGTTTTTTTCGATGATCTTTCATATGGAATTGAAATCAACCAAATCCGTTACAATCGATGTTGGGGGGCACTTTGGAAATTACCAAAACTCAACTTGGCCTTTAATACTATATTTTCAAAATAAATCTCTACACATTGATATTCTTCATCCTTGGGAGTATCTATTAAACGATACTTTAAATTCCCTCGTACGTATATGGCACATCCGCCTCTGTTTCCTGTAGTCCTATTGTGAGGAATACAATTATACTCATCTAATTGTAAAACATTATTTTCTCTAAACCAAGTTTCCTGAATACAAATAATATCAGGTTTGCATGCACAAGCTGATAAATAGGATTGTAACTCGTACCCATGGGAAGTAAGTCCTTGCGCATTCCATTGAAGGAGAGACAGGAGACCCATCAATACAAGTACAAAACTAGGCATCATTTAATAATGCATGTATACAAGACGGGTCCGTGCTTTTTCCAAAGCACCTCTTTGCCGCCTCAACCACAAGTAGTATGCGGTTTGATTTCGAACTGGATGCTGGATTATCCAGATTATTCACAATAAACACCAAAAAAGCTAGAAGTTGATCACATGAGAATTGGAAACCATCATGATGCTCAATTGTTTGAGTTTGTTGTTCAAATGTGTCAGTTTGTGTTTGTACACTTACCATAACAACCCTTTTCTTGTCTGTCTCTTTTGTAACGGCCTTGCTCTTAGAGTCAACGACAGGCTTGTTGCGCTGGGCAACAAAGGTAGGCCTGGGGATAGCGCTAGGACGGTTATCTTGGCGTTTTGTGGTAGTTTTATTATCTACCTTATCCTGTTCTTGATTCTTTAAAATATCGCCACCCTGTTTCTGCATTAGAGTTTTCGCCGCTTCTGCATAGCTAATTTGGTTTTCAATTCTAAACGATTGAATTTGGCGCGCTTTCTTTAACTCCGGGCACCCTCCATATGCAGCGCTATGCTGGCCGTTACAGCGGACACATTTTGGGGTTTCCCTGTTTTGGCAATTGTCAAAAGAGTGGTCACCCCCACACCTTACACACCTCGTCTTTCCTTTACATTGTGCCTGACTATGCCCTATTCTTTGACATTTAAAGCATCGCATAATTGGTGGTACATATGGTTTCACTCGGAAAGCTTCGTATCCAAGTGTGACATATTCCGGTAGTTCTTTTGTCTGAAATGTCAAACATACTGATCTTGTTGCTTTCAGTTCGCCATTTTCTTTTCTCTTGATCCTTTGTACTCGTGTCACTTTCTTACTCTGTAGACCTTTTACAATATCTTCCTCAGATAGCTCAGTGTCTACGCCACTGATTACCCCTTTGACAACTCCAAATTTCCCTTCTACCACTTTAACATCATTGCTTCCCAACTTAACAAGCTGGATCATTTTCTGTACTTGCTTAGTATTTCTACATTTTACCTCAATAGCGTGAGGGTTCATCCTTCGCGCCTCCTCCACTGACCCTACTTCCTGTGTCAAAATTTTTGCTAATTTGAATGGGTTCAAATCAAAGAAAGCTTTCCCACCTACAGCCATTACAGTCACGATCATTTGACCTTTTTGTACAAATTTGGGTCTTACAGATTGTGGGGTACCAGCGGTGGAGGTCGAAGGGAGATTCGGGTCAAAGTTACTCTTGCCGTGTTCAGATGTGTTAGTATGAAGTCTGGGTCTTTTATTGCGAGTACGGCCATGCTTAACTTGCTGAAATCCAGTATCGTCATTTATTTCCACTCCAATATCTGATTCTGAGCCGGAGCCACCGTCAGAGTCGGTGCCTATATTTTCTACAATCATACCGTCTTCCCTGGTGGACTCTGCAGTCCCACCATAGCGGGAATCCATGTATCAATTCAAATCGAAAATTATCTAAGTTAGGTGCAAACAAAAAAATAGAATAGTGAATATTAAGCTCCAAAATAGTGCTTACCCTTTCCGAATGCTTCTAATGCGTCTCTAATATAATATCCAAAAGACCATAATAATCCACTATATCAAATTTCCCGCCAAAAACTATAATATTCCGAGAGAGCGACACAAACGCGTCCGTCCGCGTCCGTAGTCGGCAAAAGTCTAGACTAGGTCTAGACTAGGTCTAGACGGTCTATTAGATATACAGGCACTTTGTCCTCCGAATCACGGACTCTGATCTGTCTCTGGTCAAATTTTGCTGGCAGTACGTATGCAGTCTTTGATCAGTGTCGTAATACCCGCGCCACCAGTGCACTGATCTGAATGTTTGGGTTTGTTTACATATTAGCGCATGATGAAACAAAGAGCGTGATTGATCAGTTCCCAAATCACGTTATGAGCAACGTACTGTGATTGGTCATTCTTACCGTCGAAACTGACAAATATTGGCAATTTTTTTTTGGTTTTTTCCATATTTTCAGAAAATGTGCAGGTTTTATTCTTGACGAGTTTCAGGTATGATTTCAATATTATTTTTACACAAGTCGACAAAAAACTAGCTAGATACAAGATTTGAAGCACGAAATGAAACGATAATGGACCTCGGCCCGCGGTCAGGTCATACGTACTTATTACTGATATTTGGCCCTAAACACACAATATCTCTACTCAGTGCAGAGCCGTATCAAATCGGCAACACTTTCAGAACGTGTTCCTTGAAAACTTCCGTCAACTTCAAATATTCTGGCTAACTTCAATGTGCTCGTAATTAACGGATCGGAGTCGAATTGGACAATATTTTGACGAGCGGTTGTTGGATGAACTTCGCAGACTTTGCATTCTGACCTTCGAATCATTGGCATTTATGATCAGCAGGCACCACTGAAAATGTTCACGAATGTATTATTTGTGCTTGCATCAATTTCTGTTACTTGTTTAGGTAAGTAATACAATTGTACAGTCAATTTAAAATTTGTGTAATGTTTGTGATAGAAATTAAGTAGACACTGCTGTTTGCTGATACCACATGTTATTGAAATGTTGATATGAAGAATGTCGCTTGCGGGCTCAGCAAAACGTGTGTGCTCGCTAACCGCGAAAAAACTACTGGAAGCACACGGCGGTTTGCAATCAGTATAGCTGATCGTACTGTGAAATTGTAAATTGTGTGCTATTAACAAGCCCAAAAGCACATCTTTTGCACGGCGAATTGGATGTCCTCTGAATTTGGATTGATAATTTATACAATGGGAGTAGAGTATAAACATCGGCAAAATCGTCTTTCATGTATGGTTGAGACCCCCACATCTGCACCCTAAAACATTTCCGACAGTTTTAGACTTAAAAATCGTACAAATTTCATAAAAGTTTACTCACACATCGAGAAAATGGTGCAGATTCCGATGAGATGAGCAGATTTGCGATTTATAATTTATATTTTGAGATATCGACTTCAATTTCAAACGCGCACGTTGTTTTTTGGCTTCACGAGTTCGAAGTGTTTTTATTACCGGCACCCCCTAAACTCTCATTGACAACGCACGCAACTCAAAATTTCTTGTGCGATGTTGGCATTATTTCACAAATTTCACAAAAATATTCGTAGCGGACGATAAACGCATTATTTCTCCTTGAAATTTCGACCAGTCATGCCAGTGCTGTTTCTTTATTTAAGGGTAGCACGCATCATCACAATCACATGCGCGATTTTTCACAACACGCGCAAAAACAAATATTACGCAGGGTGCCGATAATAAAAACAGTGCCAATGATGTGTAGTACAGCTACCATATGTAGTCCCAATTTAAATGTCCACGTAATGATCTTGTATTCAAACTGATCAGATGTCATGGACATGGATGTTGGGGTAATTAGGTCAAAGATCAAAAGTCATCTAGGGCTCAATATGTACATGCAAAAATAGCTTGTTTAAAGGGATATCATTTTTGTTTTAGAGGACGGTTATATTTATAAACTAATTAAATTTAAACTTTTAAAGAATGTTTTTTTTTTATATTGAGGTAATACAAAAAAATGTACTAGAAATATTTGAAATTTGAAAATATCGAGTAAATGGCTTTTACTTTTAGACTGTTTGTGATTATCTCTATAGTCTAGATAGGGAAATCATTTTTTCAAATATCAATTGATGAATATATTTTTTTAATAAAGAAATGGTTTAAAACTTTCAGGCATCTGGAGGGCATCCTCATCTCACTTAGCCAAATATATTGCTTTTCCACCATTCAAGCACATCTACAATGTAAATGGTTCTGGTAGAACCATTCACCTTACATGTACATAAGTGTTAATTTTGGTAGAACCTATTTTAGGACTTTACTAAAATTCAGTTTGATCTGAACTGGGCCCCATTGCAGAAAGAGATGCAATATTTTGTAAAGTTGCAATTATTTGCAAGTCAGAAAATATGTGCATTTCAACCAATCAGATTCGCGCATCTAGTCACGTGATCTGACTTACAATTGATTGCAACTTTACAATCGATTGCATCTCTTTCTGCTACAGGGCCCGGGACTTCCTTTATTTAACCAGTGCATACCTTTTTTTTTTATTTATTTGATTTGAAATGCCAGGTAGTCTACACCATGTGCTGGATCACTATGAAGGCGTCCACAGTAGTAGCATCAGACATCACTATACCAAGAGGAGTGCGGAGGCTGCGGACCATGGAGAGAGGAGAATGTCTGTACAGATGCTGGGAAGGTATTGTCCTTAGCAGTAAAGGTTTAGAAACTAGTGCTAGAAATTTACTCTTTTTTTTTTAACCTTGTGGCCCGATCGGGCCAGGAAAACTATATTTTCAAATTCTAGTGGCCCCAAACCTGAATCAGGTGGCCCCCAGCAAAAACAAACAAGAACAAATTATTTTGTATTTGGTAGCCCATTAGGGCCAGTGGAACTAAGCATCGATCTATATATAATTCTGTGGCCCAAGCAGTGGCAAAAATACATGGGGGCTCGGGGCAAATTTGCCCCCAAAATGCCCAAAAGAGCCCCCCCCCCCAAAAAAAAAAAAAAAAAAAATCATAAAAGAGAAATTTTGTGTTATTTTCATGCAGTCAAGTTTTAAAAGTAGCCCCTGAAAAATGAATATTATTGTTTTAGTGGGCTAGCTGTAAACCTGTGCTTATTTCAAGCATTGAGTTTACAACTCATCCTGTGTACATTGCACAAAATTAGCACAGGCCCGCTGGCCCGGGGCTGGCACTAGAAATTACCCTTTGGCCAATTTGGGTTATAAATGTGAGAAAGAATGTTATCAAGTCAGGAACAATGTTCAGTATGCATGATAAGAACAGCTAACTTCATTGAAATTTCATTGGAATAACATTTGGAAAACAAAATACAAATATAGCATTTCAAGATAAGCAGTACTACAGTACATGAAGATAAGTTTTGCTTTAAATTGTGAAACTTACACTTAAAAAAAAGAAAAGGAAAAAAGAACAACCTTTCATGAATTAAAAGTATTGTCCGTGGTCTCTAAAATACACCCAACTCATTGGATACATACGTTTGGGAGAAAAAATACAAATCCAATGGGCATCAACATGGAGAAGTTTGCCTGGATAAATAAAAAATTACTACTTAGGGTCTGAACAAGAAGACTAAGCAGTACTTGATATGCGAACACAGCATGCAGGAACTTTCAAGGGGGAAATTCAAGGGGTTTCCTGCCTCTTGTCTTGACTCAGTGGCAGTCTATCCTATAAGTGTGTACTATGCATGCATACATGTAGTACATGTTCCATTACGTTGCATGACCTCACACTGGGTACTCACACCTGTTGGGGGGGGGGGGGGGGGGGGGGGGTTCACGCATAGATTTAGAAGTTGGACTTAAAATGATAGAAAGTCATTATTTATTTGGTGAAATATATATATTGTTTTAATTACAACACTATTATTTTTTTCTTTTAATTTAGCATTATAACTATTTGTGACTGGCTATATAGCAAAACCCTGCACTTGTCGGTAATTAATGTTTTGAAGAATGGGCATTTTAAGTTCACATGTGTGTAAAAGAGTTATGATTTTAAAAATGAACCAATCATATCTTCGCCAATTATTGACCAATTTGTTACAACAAAGCATCAAATAAAAGCTTGTGATATTAAGGCCTTTCTAATGATTTATATGAAAATCTATATTTAGATTTTTACAGACAAGTGCAGGGTTTTGCTATATAGCCGGTCATGATTTTATATCATCAAGGAGATTTAATATTCTTGATGTAAAATTCATTAAAAGTCTCCAATATGCACAATTTTGCTTCTTTTGAACAAGTTTTGAACATGAAACCTGTGTACACGTAAATTTAATACTTTTTTAAATTTACGTATTTAAGTACAAATGTAAATACACGTATACTGGTAATGATGCTACAGCTCTTAAAAACCTTTGTTAATCATGCCATGGAGTTAAAAAAAAAAGGAATTTTAACATCTAGACAGGTGATAGCAAGTTTGCCTGGCAACTACATAGAGAGGCAAAAATAAAACGTGAATAAAGTCCATTGTATCGCTATTTTTTTCTTCTTTTTCTCAGCATGTATTGCATTTTGGGGTTTTACAGGGAACATACATGTAAAGGAACGGAACATAGAATGTGTAAATGCGATCCGTTTTATGGTCACTTTGGTACATCTAATACCTAGATGTTTAAATACTTGTGTTTGTTTGTTTTTAACAGGGAATTCCGAATGGCACTCAGTAGAAGAGAAGAGATTTTCACCCAGGACTTTGCCGTGTACTCTGTAGGGCAGGATGGTAGGGAGAGGAGGCAGGCTGTCGACACCAACTCACATTATCTCGGCTACCTGGAAGGTAAAATCAGCCAATAACCTGGGATAGTAATCTTAAAACCCCTCTAGCTTAGTTTCATTCCATGTCTTCCGGTGTAAATTTAGCCACAAGAATTTGTTTTAATCACCTACTATGTATACATACTATGTATAATTATGTTCGAAGCAAAATTGAGTAATGTGTATAATTTTCTTCAAAAAATGACTAGTAAAAAGTTAGGTCATGTACATGTATATTTATTATTCATGAGTCATGAATATTCATAATATAATTTTTGACTAACCACTTTGTTTTATATGAGAAAATTGTATATAATATCCTGATAAATGCTTTAAGTCCGGTTTTGTTTTTCCGGAACGGGTGGCCCGTTAAAATTTATTTATTTATTATTTTTTTCTTTTTCGGAACCCGTTTCCGAAAAATCAAAACCATGACCCGATTTTAACGGTCGGGAACCGATTTGATCGACTGAACCGACTCAGCCTTAATATGTGCTATAAGAACTGGCTATTATTATTATTGTTATTATTAATTATGACTTCATACAGTATGTTCTTTGTTTTGTTACCTTTGCAGATGATCCGGATAGTGTTGTGAGGTTACATCTGGATGGTGATGATGTCACAGCCAAAATTTACACCAAACATGAGCAATACAATGTAGAGGTATGTAATTGTAAAACAATTTGCTATTAGTTTTCAAGATGATTCAATACAAGGTGTCACATGCATTCATTATGAATAAAAAGCCCAAGATATTTCACACTTTTTCATTAATACTAAACTTTTTTTTGTCAGATGTCATTAATTTCTCATTCATTTTTCTATTATTGCCACTTTTTGGGGAATTTCCCTTATACAAATCTGTTTAGAATAAATGTCTTATGCCTAGGGTTAGGGTTTTGTGTACTAACAATCATATGTTTAGATGCCAATGTCAATAATTTGTTGTGCATAATTTTATTTTCCCACCAAAACACCTCAGCCATCCTGGAGACATATAGACGAGCCCCATAACTTCAGCATGATAGCATACAGGAGCTCTGCCGTCAAGCAAAACGCAAGGTATGAAAGCGCAATAACAGTTTACGAAACTCCTTATATGGGGTGTTAATTAGCCTGCAGCACGCTTTATAGTAGAGCAGCTTGGGCTAGTATGCTTCCAAGGTACAGTTGAGATGGTGCACAAGATAATTGTGTGGGTTTGAACTGTTCCTTAAAGGGATGCCTGTAAAGTGTCAGATATTGCACAAAATGACATTTGAGACTTCAATCCTATATCAATATCATTGTAAAATACAATTGAAAGATTTGTGAAAGTTTGAAAGAAAACGAACACTGTTTACCTAGTGAAAAAAACGAATATTGAGTTCATATTTTATCACCGAATACTGATGGCCTGCCGTAGATTTGTCGCAGTAATAATCATCCGTTTGCGATATCCGCACCCGTGTATGTTTACATACGGTACAGAATTCATGGAATTTGCGCGCGCTCGGCTCAAAGTTCAGTCGGGTCGGGAAGGTTTCCCATGCGCGCCTGCCGGACGTGTTCAGCTACGGCAATTGTACCTTTTATCAAAAGCGTTAGCTAACGCTTTTGAAATAATGATTTTCAATGATAGTTATCATCATACTAATGGGACATTTGAACATATCTAACCCTATTTTATTCCTCTCTTACCATAAGCTAAACAACACGGCAGAAGAGAAACGCGGAAGCTCCAAGTATTTTTCGTGGAGTTAGACACTTTACAGGCATCCCTTTAATAATAATGTGCCTTTGAATAGGATGTACCTAAATGTGTGTACAAGGTGCTCTTATTATTATATGAACAAAAATATCCCCCCAAACCTGTTATGTCATCTAATAATAATAATAATAATAATGAAAATGATAATAATATAGAGATCTGAAATATGAAGGGCATATAATCAACGAGTGTAAAGTGATAAAAAGGAAAGATTTGTTGTTTGTAATAAAATAGTGAAGCAAGTATATTCCACAAAGTAGGCACATATCTGTGTGGGCTTTTGAATGTAATTTTAGGCCTGTCGATAATAATTAAATATATTATATATGCATAAACATATCCTATCATGGTGAAATTGTTTGTTTCATACTTAGTTCTTTTCTTTCCAAAGCTCTTCTTTTTGCGGCCAAGACCACCACTTGCCAAAAGGCCTCAAGTACGAGAAGACAGAAGAACAACTCAGCGGCTCCAGCTCGGTGCATGAGAAGCGTAAGTCACACACATTTCCAGTATTCAAATTGATTAATTTGGGGCCATGCATTTATTTGAAACAAATTGTGAATACCTACTTTATTTT
The DNA here is from genome assembly GCA_037951105.1 of Echinarachnius parma. Classification (NCBI taxonomy): domain Eukaryota; kingdom Metazoa; phylum Echinodermata; class Echinoidea; order Clypeasteroida; family Echinarachniidae; genus Echinarachnius; species Echinarachnius parma. The sequence continues at coordinate 8,317 of JBAMJV010007003.1, read as the reverse complement.
GTAGACCAATTTGAATTGTTTCTGACAGTTTAGTCTATCAGGTTATGTAAAGCAGCAATTTCTTTTGCTATAATCTTGGAAACAGTTTTTAATTTGGTCTAAATACATTACTGATGAGAAAAAGTGATGTTTCCATTTTTTATTTTTGGTCCCAGGGTGCATTTTGGCGATTTTAAAGATTATTAGCTAATTTGCATATTTGTGAAATAAGGTCAGGGGTCATTTTCTATCTAGGAATAGTACAATATTGATAAAAACTAGTATTCTAGGGTATTTTGAGGCAAGGATTCCATTTCTGGTGCTCGTTTGTAAGTGCTGTATGGGAAACACTCTGAAATCAAAGATGGCTTCCCCTAATTTGCATATTTATGAATATTATTGATTTTCAGTGGCTACAGCCCCTAATAAGCAATAATTCCTGATTATTATTTGTCAGTTATGTTCTAAGTATGTATTTAAGATATCAAAGATGAGTTAACATCATGGCAACCTCTAGCAATGCATATTATTTGCATAAATATGTATTTTACCTAATTTGCATATTCCCCCAAATCGAGTATATTGGGAACCCGGCAACTAAAAAAGACAAGTAATACCACTTTTCCAAGGTTTTAGGGGGCAACGAATCCATTCATGATACTTATTTACCTGTATCACCTCGGCAACCCACATAAATTCAAAATGGCCGCGATTGTCATTTTAAAGTAAATAATGCTATTTGCTACTTAAACGGAATTTAATTGATAAAAGTATGATTTGCTTACTGTAAGCAAACAACTACATTGTGATTCAAATATTCTAGTTGCTCATTCCAATAATTAAAAGTCAAAACATTATAATATCAATCTATTACCGAAATATATAGTCGTGTATGATAACATGTGTAATTTAGGGAGCAGTCATCTTGGATTTGAGATGGATGCCATGGTGATACAGGTAAATAAGTATCAAAAATGGATCTGCTGCCCCCCAAAACCTTGGAAAAGTGGTATTACTTGTCTTTTTTACTTGCCGGGTTCCCAATATACTCGATTTTGGGAATATGCAAATTAGGTAAAATACATAATTATGCAAATAATATGCATTGCTAGAGGTTGCCACGATGGCAACTCATTTCTGATATCTTAAATGCATACTTAGAACATAACTGACAAATAATAATCCGGAATGATTGCTTATTAGGGGCTGTAGCCACTGAAAATCAATAATATTCATAAATATGCAAATTAGGGGCAGCCATCTTGGATTTCAGAGTGTTTCCCATACATCACTTACAAACGAGCACTGGAAATGGAATCCTTGCCCCAAAATACCCTAGAATACTAGTTTTTATCAATATTGTACTATTCCTAGATAGAAAATGACCCCTGACCTTATTTCACAAATATGCAAATCAGCTAATTATCTTTAAAATCGCCAAAATGCACCCTGGGACCAAAAATAAAAAATGGAAACATCACTTTTTCTCATCAGTAATGTATTAAGACCAAATTTTAAAATGTTTCCAAGATTATAGCAAAAAATTTCACAACATTTATTTACACTTCATTAGGGGATATACTAGTTGTCACCGATGTAGAAATAGATGATATTTCAGAGCCTGCTCCCCCCCCCCCCCCCCCCCCACAAGATGAAAAGTTTAGAAGCCTTGCAGCAACACTGATATACCAACAGAGAAAGACAATGGGGTGTAGTGCATTCAACTCCAAAATATCAAATGCATCTTGATCTACTTATTGTTCATTCTTCTTTTCCATCTCTCCATGCTCTGCATTTCAATTGTCATTCTTGTTATACAATTTGTATTTGCAACCAATTTTCTACTATATATATGACTTTTTTTTATACTAAAATGTTTAACATTTAATTTGCAACCACTTTTTACTATGTCTGTTTTTTAATACTAACATGTTTTAATTTGTTTTTTTACTGTACCCAAACCCACCACGTTCTTGTAAGAGGAGAGCACCCCTTGGTACCATGAATGTCCGTTGCTATTAATGGCCGACTACAGGATCTTCCAGTCAACGCCAACATTTTAATTTTGTACAAGAAAATGTTTCCTCTAATTAAAGAATAATAAAGATCATTACAAAATGTAATAATTTCTCTAAATTGTATTTTTGTCTTTTTCACAGATTCATCTCATTCCCGTAAGAAGAGGGCGCCCCCTAGGTACCATGTATGTCCATTACTGCTGACGGCAGACTACAGGTTCTACCAGTCCATGGGGCAGAGCAACATGCAGATTACCATGAACTATTTAGTAAGTCTGAAAACAAGGCTTTTCAGAGACTTTAAAGAGACTAAAAAGAAATAAACAAAATAAATGTATAGTTATATGATTATTGATAATATAAATGCATCAAAATATAAAGAAAGAAACATCTCCAAAAAAGAACTAAATTACAACAACATACCATGACGCTATAATACAATTTTTAAATAGCTCAGTCACAGGGAATTGCTGTCCTGAAACTGGCATGATGTTGAATTATTTCATTCTTATTTCAAGACTTGAACTAATTCAAGACTGTTTGATTTAGGTACCACATACATTTTCCTTAGAAACCTAACCAAGTATTTTTCAGGACCAGTCCTGACTGGGTTTGATTTTAATCTTACTTACTGTATACTTTTGCTAGGTTGAAGTTATGACGATGAATAGAGCCCTACATGTAACTATGGTGTATAATCTACCTTTTGTAACATTATTAAAACTCTCATTTTTGTCGAGCCCACCGTAGGTGGAGGGGAGACTAAGGGATCCAAATTGCGTCCGTCTGTCCATCCGTGACGCTTACAAAAATTTTATTAACTTTCCAACCCTGCATCTGTTTGTAACCAAACTTGATTGGTAGATGCCCTATATTGGCCTCCATGATATTATGGGGTCAAAGGTCACATAAGTTGGTCAAAGGTCAAATGAGGTCCAATGTTGCATGAATGCGCGCAAATGGGCGAGACACTTTACGGCTATCGCCTTGTTTATATCTGTAATCAACAAAATTAGCATTTTTTTCCACCAATTTATGTTTGATGTGAAATATACCTTGCAAATTTTGAAAGTCTGTGACTTTTTTTTGTCACTGCAGATTAGCTTGATAGACAGAGTGGATGTGTTGTACAAGAGCACAGAGTGGGAACCCGGCTACTCGGGATTCAAGTTCCAGATAAAGAAGGTATTTTATAACTCATTACTTACCTAGTAGATTATGTCATTTCTATACAGTTAACCCCTTGCTTATGGGAACCTGGGGGGTGTTTCACAAAGATCCTTAGTTGATCTTAGCACTAAAATGGTCTTAAATATTATGGAAAGTCATTAGTGTCTTGAAACATTTTTATAAAAGTTATGTTGAAATGCATAAAATGTTGATTCAAATCATATATATTTTCTAATTATCAAAGAGCTTTCATGAAATTTATGTGAAGATTATGAATCTCTTTGATAATTAGAAAATATATATATGATTTGAATCAACATTTTATGCATTTCAACATAACTGTTATAAAACTGTTTCAAGACACTAATGGCTTTCCATAATATTTAAGACCATCTTAGTGCTAAGATCAACTTAGGATCTTTGTGAAACACCCCCCTGGTAGGCTAAAGTCTTACAATGTAGAAAGTCTATGGGGATTTCAACATATTGAAAGGAACCGGTTGATAAAGTTGAACATCTGTATAAAGAGTTATGATATATAATGAAACCCTCTTATACTAAGGCGGTTTTGCTGACCAGTCCGAATGTGAAATATAAATTGTGGTACCCTGGTATAACAAGATAACTGATATAACTGATACTTAATCCACATTTGCTGCTCTCAACTCAGGTGTAGTAAATGGGTACTTGGCAGGAATTTATTCCTTGAAACGCTTGAGCGCTTGATTAAGGCTGCTCGGCTAAAGCCAAGGTAGTAATGCTCCTAGTGCTTTGAGACTTAACTGTTATAAAGCGCATTATAAAAATGGACAATTATTATTATTGTTAACAAAAGTAATTTTTATGGTCCCATTCTGATGAGGTCCTCGTGCAGTGTACATGGCCCGTCAGGTTCCCCAAAACAATGGGTTGTAACATTTTTAGCTCATCCGGCCCGAAGGGCCCGATGAGCTTATGCCATGGCGTGGCGTCCGTCGTCCGTCCGTCCTTCCGTCCGTCCTTCCGTCCGTCCGTCCGTCCGTCCGTCCGTCCGTCCTTACGTCCGTCCGTCCGTCCGTCCACAGTTTTCAAAATGCTTCTTCTTCGTTATTTTTCAACCGATTTTGATTCTGATTGTTTCATAAGATAGGGCTAGGAGGGGGATTTAAAACTTCTACACAGAATCGTGAAATTCATTATATATGCTAATTTATGCAAATTTATTCGAAATCACAAAAAATGCTTCTTCTCCTTCATTTCTTGACCGATTTTGATTTGGTTTGCTTTATCTGGTAGAGCTAACTTTGCTACACTAAACTTCCACACAGAATTTTGAAATTTTTCTCCATTAATTAATTATGGTAATTTATGCAAATTTATTCCAAAAATCAAAAAAAATGCTTCTTCTCCTTCATTTCTCGACCGATTTTGATTTGGTTTGCTTTATCTGGTAGAGCTAACTTTGGTACACTAAACTTCTACACAGAATTTTGAAATTTTTCTCCATTAATTAATTATGGTAATTTTTTTATTTATTTATTTATTTATTTATTTATTTATTTATTTATTTATTTTTATTATTTATTTTTTATTTATTTTTTATTTTTTTATTTATTTATTTTTTTTAAATTAATTAATTAATTTATTTTTTAAATTTTTTTTTATTTTTTATTTTTTATAATTTTTTTTCCCATGTCCCTTCTGGGGCGTCAAATTTATATTTTTTTCACTCTAATTTTTTTAAAATTAATTTTTATGTCCCTTCCAGGGCATCACATTTTTAATTTTTTGACCAGTTGAAAAGTGTACCACATGAAATTTGCGATATTTGATGTTGCGAGATGCCGGATGAGCGCTACGTCATTGACGTTCTGGTCTATGTTTGTTTTCATTTATTATGCACTGAAATAGACCACAGTATCTTTTCATATATTCAAGATGGTGATGTGGTGATAGTGATAATGGTGGTGGTGATGATAATGATGATGTGATGATAAATTGTGTTATTTATAACAAAATTCATACATGTCTATGTTTTAATTCATACATTTTTTGCTAGATTCTGATTCACGAGCATCCATCACCATTGTCAGCAGATAACTACAACATCATGAGAGATGGGGACAAGGTCTGGGGCGTACAAGAACTCCTGGAGGTGAGGTTGTCATTTGTTATGTTTATTGTATGTCCAAGTCAAAAGTTTTGAAGGTATGCTACAATTATGCAGTTCTCACTAGGGCCATACACAACATTTTGGAGGTTAGGTTGCCGTATGTTATACATGTACCTATGTTGTATCCCCAATACACAAGGTTTAAATGCACGTTACAATTACATACTAGATAACTACAACATCATGAGAGATGGGGACAAGGCGTGGGGCGTACAGGAACTCGCAAATGTTTTGCGCGTACGGAACCATGAAACAATAATGGTTCCGTAAGTGGTGGTTATTGATTGCATTGTTTATGAATTACACAACCCTTTGCAAAATGTTGGGTATCTGTTTGATATCACAAAACGGTACCGACACATATAATTATGTGTTGTTCTATGACTGGTGGTCCCCTTTAGATGCTATTTTCATTTTGTTTTACTTGACAACAATCTCGCAACTTTGGCATGCAAGAGGAGGACAGTTTGTTTTAGAGTCAGTTTATAACTATCTTTATAATTGTGTTTCCTGAGCAGTCGTTTCTCTTCAATTCAATCTAAAAAAGAAGAGAACCTTTTTAATTATTCATCAATTATGTTTTTTGTTGTTGGAATCTTTAATCAGGTGTACAGCAAATAAGACCACAGTGGTTTACTGCTTGGCCCATCTATTTACCTACCAAGATTTCTCTAAAGCCCACCGCACACTACACGATCCGACCCGATCCGACGAACGATTCAGTATCTGAACAATACTCCATCCATGTAATACGCGCGCATGGCATTAGTTCAGATACTCAGTTGTTCGTTGGATCGGACTCGGATCGTGTAGTGTGCGGTGGGCTTAATGGGGTCCTGGGACTGGCATATTGAGGAAAATACCATTGAAATGTCTATCAGTGGTATACAGTTAATAAGTTAATTTATTACATATTTTTATATTATTTTGCCCATCTGGTTTACAGCAAAGAAGACCACAGTGCATACCGCCTCACCCATCTATTCACCTATCAAAAAATTTTCCAAAATGGGCTTAATTTGAGGAAAATACCATCAAAATGTCTATCAGTGGTAGATTTTAATATTTTAATCAGTGGTAGTTAATAAAGTGAATACAAATAGCACCCAAGGTTATTACATATTTTGATATTATTTTGTCCATCCGGTTTACAGTAAAGAAGACCACAGTGCATACCATACCGCCTCACCCATCTATTCACCTATCAAAAATTTCCCAAATGGGCTTAATTTGAGGAAAATACCATCAAAATGTGGTAGATTTTAATATTTTAGTCAGTGGTAGTTAATAAGTGAATACAAATAGCACCCAAGGTTATTACATATTTTGATATTATTTTGTCCATCAGGTTTACAGCAAAGAAGACCACAGTGGTTACTGCCTGGCCCATCTGTTTACCTACCAAGACTTCTCCAATGGGGTTCTTGGACTGGCGTACATTGGCACACCCAGATCTAATGCTGTCGGGGGTATCTGCACCTCGGGTATGTTGTACACACTTAATAAGAGTTTTCCAAAAAGTGATATTGGAGAATTTGATCAGAGTCTAATATATTATTGTAAGATTCTTCTTAATGACGTTTGATAGTTTCATAGAAAAAGAAAACGGTTCAACTAGTAAAAAGAAGGGAAATTTGATGCCAGATTTATCACCTACTGCCCACTGATTTGGAGTACAATAAATAAAAAAAACGTTACTGCCTGGCCCATCTGTTCCTCCTTTCATGAAGACTTTTCTAACGGGGTTCTTGGACTGACATACATCCAGGGGTGTGTTTCACAAAGATCCTAAGTTGAACTTAATTCTAAGTTGGACTTAAAAAGTATGGAAAGCCATTAGTTTCTTTGAACAAAAATGTTAAAAGTCCTTTTAAAGGGAAAGTTGAGTTTTGGTAGAGAGGGCGCTAGACTACTTAATTGGTTTGTGAGGTAATGAAAAACTGAGTGTAAAATTTGAAAGAGCATAATATTTAAACAATAAAATCATCTTTGTTTGATCAAAATCGGTTCAGAAACGGCTGAAATATCCATAAATATAACAATTTGTAATAAACCCGGGGCCCCGGGTTTATTAGAGAATTTTGAACCAGCCGTTAAAAATTCAAAAAAATGCTTCCTCTTTTCAAAAAAGTTACAAAATAGGTATTTAAATAGTTGTTGGTTATTTCTCTATCTAATCACTATTTCAACAAAGCATCACATGCACAATATTTTATTCAAAATGGTTGAAACCGATGAGTGTGTTAGAGAGCGCCCTCTTACGTTTTAACGGCTCTTTTTGAATGATAACATGATCTTTACTACGTCATTTGTAATTTTGTGTTCCTTTCTAGTTATAACTATTAGTTTGTAATGATGCAGGTTTTGGTTACTAAAATTCAGTTTCACTAAAACTACTCTCCTTACCAGAACTCAACTATCCCTTTAAAAGGCATAAACTGTTGATTAAAATCAGTAATACTTTTAATTATCAAGGACATTTCATGTTCTTGATATAAATTGTATGAAAAGTCTGAAATACTATTTGTTTTCCTTCTGAATATATTTCATTCCAAGACTACAAATGGCTTTCCATAATAGTTAAGTCCAACTTAGAGTTAAGTTCATCTTAGGATCTTTGTGAAACACCCCCCAGGTCAAATGCTGTTGGGGGAATCTGCATTTCATATTTGTTTGACAAAGAATATTACTTATAAGATGATTAAGATAATACAAAATATCTGTTTATATGTTTGGGTTTCACATAATTCTCCATACTGTCTTAGCCTGAGTATATTTGTGAAAAATCATGAATGGGTTGATCATGGTTATATTCTTCTTTTAATCCTGTTTTCCTTTGTTTCTAGTGTACTACGCTGGGCAGGGTAAGAAGCAGTACCTCAACACAGGTCTGACGACGACCGTCAACTGGGGGCGCCGTGTCTTGACGGAAGAGGCAGACCTTGTCACAGCTCACGGTAAGTAGCATTGTAACTTCCGTGGCTTTCATTCTGCAAGA